>VXAB01006982.1:0-30547 GCA_013399175.1 Odontophorus gujanensis
AAAGGAAAGGAAAGGGAAGGCAAAAGGCAAGGCAAGAGGAAAGGCAAGAAGAAAGGCAAGGGAAAGGGCAAGGCAAGGGAAAAGGAAAAAAAGGAAAAGGAAAANGAAAAGGAAAAGGAAAAGGAAAAGGAAAAGGAAAAGGAAAAGGAAAAGGAAAAGGAAAAGGAAAAGGAAAAGGAAAAGGAAAAGGAAAAGGAAAAGGAAAAGGAAAAGGAAAAGGAAAAGGAAAAGGAAAAGGAAAAGGAAAAGGAAAAGGAAAAGGAAAAGGAAAAGGAAAAGGTATTCTTCCTCTACAGTGAAAAAAGTACCTAAACAATGTCTGAAAATGAATAATTTTTATCCTCACTGATGGCTGTCTCAGTGGCAGATGAGACGTAACCTTTCACCAGCAGTTTTGTCAAGGCTCCTGCTGATGCTGGTGTGTATAAATGATTGTCAATTTTCCATATTAATTTACCTGGCTGTCTCATGTATAAACCAGAAGATCTCATTCACCCTAGATGTCCTCAGCATCAATCTATCGTCTTTACCTAATGTTGTTATTTTGCTCTGGGCTGCACAACCGCTTGAAACTGGAGAAATGTTTAAAGCACATTCAGTGCCTATTCGTTCATGAAGACAGAAAATGGGGGCACACAGGTGAATTTGCAGTTATTGCCACCCAAGCTTGTGTCAGAGGAACAGGTTATCATCATATGCTTCTTACTCAGTGACATCCAATGTAGGTTAGTGATTCACCTAGTTTTAAAATGATGTCCTGGAATTTTAACTGGTATCTGCCTTGGCTGCCTTAATTCTTTCTTCTTTACTTCAGGTCAGGAAAATAAATTACTTTGCTACTGGCCAAAAAACAGGTTTATGTTGTTCCAGGTGGCTGTGTGAAGCTTTTTTATTATCTATAAATAGGTATTTGTGACTGTAGGTACAAAGAGATAAGGAATATTTTCGTATACTCTGTTACCTTGGTCAAAAATCGCTTCCCACTTACCTTTTCTAATAGCCTGTAGAGTCAACACAGGCATTTAAAAAGTAAAAATGACACTTTAAAAAGTGTAATATCTCTCCTTTTTATAGAATAGCGGGGGCCATTTATTTTTTCCTAAGTATATGTAGTTGGTTAGCCAAATGCGCTATCCTAGAGAGACTTACAAGAGTAAGAGTATGGAAAGAATATACTGTAGCTGGTCTTCATGAAGTAAACTGACCCACCCAAAAATATTGCAGAATTTAGATATTTTCTTTCCATTCTCCTTTCTTCTTATTTAATTCAGATTTGGAACTAACTCAAAAGGGGGAAAAGAAAAATAACCCAACAGTTCTGCAACACTCAAAAAGGACAAATATGCTAAGAGAAAGAATGCAAGCATGTACACAAGTAGAGAAGCAGAAAATTAACTTAATAAAAACTTATAAATTGACTTAAATTGTACTGCTGGAGGTAAATATTAAGATTGATACAGTCTGCTCAGTGGAGGCGAATAATATAAATTCAAAGTAAAACTGAGACTAGTAGACAAAAAGTATGAGTTACCTCCAACAGAAAACATATCCACAAGATCAAGCCTCTACTCGGTCCTTTCAAATGCACAAACCTAGTGGAAAATACACTTGGCCACAGCTAAAGTCAACATCTGTTAGGAAGAGATTGGTAGCAAAATTTAGGATAAAACTGGAAAAAAAATTCCCTGGTTAAACTACGTCATAACAGCTCAGACAACAGTGCTAGATATACATGTCAATATGTCAATTTACAGGCTGATTCGGCCCAGTTCCGTGACAACTGGGGCAGGGGAGCCATGGACCCACACCCTGGGAAAGAGGAAGGGGGAATGGGAAAAGGGAGAAAGGAGATGGGCCTAAAGACAAAACAACAGCAACCATCTGAGGAAAGCTAATTCACTAAATAAGATATTGGAATACAAAATAACACAATATAATACAATATAATTGGAATTGAACCTAATAAATCAAATAAAACGAAAGAGAGCATGTCCGAGAACCGAGTGCCTTACGCTAAACACTGAAGGCGAGATGGCAGGCGAGCACCCACTGCTGGGTCAGTACAAAAGGGAAAGAGCTTGTGTCTCATGACACACAAACAGTTTTTATCTTTTCCTCTGAGCGGAAAATGGAAAATGGAAAGCAACACAAAGTCCTCTGAGGTACATAGCTCTTCTCTTCTGAAACAGATGTACCCAGAGCTATCAATGACCCACAGAGCTTTAACTCCCAATGCACTACATTCTGTTACAATGTGGAATACCAATAACAAAAATCATAAAACCATAAACAATAAAAGAAAGCAGGACCAACTCCCTACATTTTCAGTGAAAAGGCGCAGCTTAAATAAAGTGCAGTGGGCAAAAAATGGGGTGACATTTTGGTGCAGCTTTCTGACAGAACCAAACCACCAGCCTCAGCTCCACAAACAGGCTGCCCTTCAGGTTTCCCCTGAGAATATGAACCTGTCAGTGAAAGAGAAACCCTGCACAGAGGCAATGAGATTTAGACCAAATGAGCTCCCTCTTTTCTGGTCTATCTACTTCCATCACAAGTTTTTCTCTGTAGGTGTGAAGCAGGCTAAAATAAAAAAATGTATAGATATTTACAGATTAGAGGCAGCGTATGTTCTTTTAAATAAAACAACAACAAAAGAAAACCTTTTTCAGCAGAAAAGAAGCACTGTTTTCAGGCTCACTATGCAAAAATGGAGGAGGATCTTAGGTTTTTCATGGTCACAGAACATGAACAACTTCTAGCCCCACTAAAAATAAGCTAAATCATGGTACTTGAGGTCTGCTAAATTATTATCACAGGCATCTCTAAACTGAACCAGAACTTTAGAGCCTTTATTTTAGGCAGTGAAAGAGATAAATGTTTTCCAGAGTAAAAAAAAAAGAGTCTTCAAACCCCTACTTATTTTAAAACAAATTGTTCATTTTCTCCCCTGATTTTTTTTTTTTTTTTTTTGTTGCTGTTTGGGATTTTTTGTTTTTTATTTCTATTTTATTTTATTTTGGATGTGAAAGTAGTTTACTTACAACACAAGATGACTGTCAGGGGACAGTCAGTTGGGTGTTCTGGATAAAAACACATTGGGTTCCTCATTATTACAGGAGGAGATGTCATTTTGAGAATTTAAGAAATCCAACACTACTTACGGATGAAGCCTTATATCATTCTGATAAATGACAATCATACATGAGACTCTACAGAAAAGAATGACTTGCCAACCCTGGCACTCGCCCAGACATAGCATTTGACACCGACTTCAGCTGAGTATAAATATAGAATAGTGCCTAATGGACGCTGGCTTCTAACATCACAGAGACCTTGAGTTGAATTCAATTATAGAAAAAACAGGTTCTAGGAGAGATTGTGTTACTGCTGGAAGGCCTCCACTAGGTTCAGAAAAAGCTCTTTGCAAAAGGAAATAACTAAATATGGCAGAATCCTGCCTCTGAGGATGCACTATGAGCAGTGCTTCAGGCATCTCACACTGTAAGGGGAACTAGTTCTGAACGTTCAGTGCCAAGACAACAGCAATGTACAGAAAACAGTTATGCTGTTGATCAGAAGAACCTGTACATCTTTTCCCATCTTTTCCCAAGGGGTGAGATCATGAAGAAAACTTTGATTTCTTCTTATCTTTGAGATGCATCTAAGGATGTGTGACTGGAGAAATGAAGTGAAGAAAATATGAATGTTAAAATAGAATCAGAGCTCACTTGTACAAGGAATGGAAGGAAATAAATGTATCAACTTTACAGAATTAAAAAACACAGTAGGTTCAAAATAAGTAAAAGCACATATGACAGTATCAGCAAACTCCCCCAGCACCTGAGATGCACTCTGTCACATGAGATATTCATGATATGTGTCTATAGGCTACTTACTGTAATAGAGGAATGTAAAGATCAAACTTGCCTAAGTTGGGTATCTGACTTCTACCTATGTTTAAGGCACCAGGAGTGGTATTCCTCTCGTATTTAGCCTCTTCAGCATTGATGTCAACATCTGAATTTGTCAATGAAGTCCAGTAAGCTACTTGTTTGGTCAGATATATAAACTCCTTTGACAGTACGGGCTAGATCTGCAGTGGTCACAGCAGGAAACTAGACAGGAACTCAGCAGTGCATGTCCCCATCTAAAATCAAGTAAAATGAGTGAAGCAGTTCCCTTTGAAGAAAAAGCATAAATTCGTTGTGTAGATGAAACCTGACTTGCCAATGGATTTTAGGCTTTAAAAAAGTCCTTCAAGAAAAAGGCCTGTTAGGATTGCTAAGGAAACAATGTAGAAAGCGATTAATGTGGAACTATAATCACAATGCACTTGATTTGCTTTGTAACACAGAACAAATCTTTAAACTAAAACTGCAGTAAAACTCATCCAGCTTTTGAACAGAATACAGCCTGTTTGTCTTCACTGAACTGAATCTTCAGCAAGCAATAGCTAATTAAAGACTCCAAAAGTCTGTAAATACTTTGAGGAATGTTGATATATCAGCCTGAGACCTTCACATGGCTAGCTGGATAAGTCTTGTCTCATTTGCTTCAGCTATGCTGAGAGTGACTGTGGTGATTTCATCATCTTTAGCTCTTAGTAAAACAGCTAGTCCAAGAGAAAAGTTGTTTAAGGACCCTTCTGTTACATGAAGGAAATACTTCCGAATAAATTAAAACGAAGGAAAATGAAATCTCTTGTGTATGCCTATAGTACTAAGACATCTGAGAAGAATATTTCCTAAAATGTTTTTCTTCAGAATAAACAATAAAACAAAGGCTCAAATGAAGAGCTGATGTACAGCATGGAAATAACATGAAGAATTCAACTATGTTAGAGTCACAGCTTTTACATGGTTAAAAATAGACCAATCTGGCCCCAAATGTTTAAATGATGGTCAATTGGATGTTTAGGGTCTGATGCCTCCAACTATCACATTAGATTTACATGATGAGAAATGAATTTCTACCTAGTTTCCTAATAAACAGTGCCACTGACAGCAAAGATCTAGATACCAATAATTTTTAAAATAACAACAGAGTCTAACTATGGTATCAGCTTTTATTATTTTCAAATCTTCCTAATGCTAAATGAACCCAAAAGTCATAAACACAATATAACACATCAAGCAAAGGTACATAATTAAGATGCATACAAAATACTCTGCGCAGCAAGTAAATATTTTTTTTAATTATATTATTACCTGGTTTTATGTTACTAAATTGCTACACAATTTCATATATAATTGATTTTCCAAGAAAAACATTACCAAAGTGATTCTGTAGTTCAAAACAGCATGAACTTAATAACATACAAACAATTTTTATCTCACAACCTATAGTGCTGCATGGGATTTAGTATGCTGAAAAAAAAAAAATTCCTTCACATTAACAGTAATTTTGAATGTAAGAAAAACTCAATAACTTTTTTCTCTGTACGTGTTAAGAAGAGTACTAACTGCCCCTCCTGTGAGGATATATTTTGTAGGTGCTTTTGCAGATTATGAAAATAGTTGTGAGGAAATATTTGGATAAAAGAAGGCAAAGCTCCAGGTAGCAATAGGTTTCATACTGAGTTGATAAATGCAATTAGGGATCAGAAAGATGAACAATTACTTCAGGGGAGTTTTGATACCAGAATGCAATATCAGATGATTAGAAAACTGGAAAAATATCATCTTCTTCCTATTGCAGAAGAACCCAGCAGCCTCAGCACAAGTAAAAAGAAAAAAAAAAATGTGCTAGGCCAATGGATATTGCATGCCCTGAAGTGTTCACAGGCTCAGTAATCAAATTTGAGAAGGGAATACCTCTTGAGAAAATATAAAGCTCCATTTCCCAGCACAGTGCAAAAAAGCACTGTGAAGAGTTAAATGAAGGAGAACTCACATGGATTCTTCTTGGTCCAGAGGGCTTGAGATGGGTGAAACACCATTTCCCCTAAGAGTGGACCCATGCAGAACCTGCACTGGAGTTCTGTTGAAGAGGTGGAAGCATTTCACAACTGCTTTTAATGAATGGGCTATGAGTATACCAATGTTAATATCTCACCAAATCAATTATGACACTACCACAGGGTTAGTTCCTCTAATTGACAGAATTTCTCATGTAATCGACTCCTGAAGAACAATACTGCCAAAGTGTTCCATTGCTGTTAGATGCTGAGCACCTCAGTGAGCTGCTGACTGCACTGAGCTACTACTGACTACAGAGGATGTGCAGCTTTGCCCACACAGAGAGTCATAGTATGACTCCTCGCAGTTCTTCTGAGATTAAGCTCTTGTTGAGGAAAAATTAATCTGAACTTGGTAACTTAACCTCTGATTTTGTCTCTTTGAACGTGGAGGAAAAAGTAATGGGATAATAAAAAGTGCTGATTAGCTGAGCAGTTCTAACTCAGTTATTGTTTCCATTATGTGGCTAATAGCCTCTCCTGAACAGACTTGATTTTTTTATCTGTTTGCATTAGAGTCAATTTGTGGTACGAGATTGATATTATTTATTGAATGCTACACCCAGCTGCAAAGTTAAAAGTATGACAAGCCTCTCTGAATCTAATTACAATACCGTGAGACACAGACTTGTACAGATGCTATAAAATAAGTTTAGAAAACATCACTAGTGTGGTGAATGATCAAATGGAGGTTACCAGTTCCATGAAGTTGCTTCAGTATTTCAGTCATTTCAAAAGGTTTGGACTGCTGTTTTGACTTGAATTGACCAGGTATTTATGACTTTTTTTTTTTTTAATAGGGAATCATACACAGTTAAGTCAACTTTACCTAGCTACGTAGGATAGAATAAATTTGATAAAAATAAATAATAGCTTTCTCTTTTCCATTTTGTCTAAATCCTTCTGCTCAAATCACTAGAGTTTCTCTCTTTTCTTGTAATTGGCAGCTCTGCCCTATGTTCTTTTCTACCTTTTGATTTTTCCCCTGGCTGCTAATAGAACACACTATTTCATACAGCCTCAGTCTATTAACCAAGTGCCTGACCTTGTGAGTTGCTGAACACCTGCTGGAATACATTCAGTGCCCATAATTCTCATTGATTTCATTAGAAGAAAGACCCTGGTCTCTCCCAGGTCAGCTGGGCTGACAAAAAAAGTCTCACTAGAGATAACCCTTGGTGAACATTTATAGTTCCAGAAAGTCAGACCAGCATCAGAAATAGCCATTTCCAGAGCTCAGAGCTTTGAAATGATGTTAAACCACTGCCTGCATAGTCAACAAATTAAATTAGGACCACAGCTACTCTTCATTTCTTACATAGTCAGTATAGGGATATGTTAGATATTCCCCACTGGATAGCACTAGTGATCGAACAAGCTCAGTGTCATACTTCTGACTTGCACAATAAAAGACACTACTAAGGAAAAGGACACAAGCCAGGCTGCTTCCTCCAGCCTACTCTCCTATCACACAGCATCCATGGCTGTGGCTCTAGGCTTGTTAGAAGGCACAACGTACCCACTAACACTGTGCTCTAGTTCCTACAGTGTAAGATTTGGTGTACGCAGTTCTCCCATTAACTTTTCAAGCAACTTGCTGACTTTGTAAACCTCAGTCATATATATCCCTTCTTAACCTTCTCTTTTCCAGCTGAAGTGTCCCATATCTGCTAACATATCCTCATCAGGCAGTTGCCCCATTCTACTCTCTCTTCTCCATGTCGTTTCTAGTTCTCCTACATCTTTTGGAAACACAGGGCCAGAACTGCTCACAGTGGTCAAAGATGAGGCGCACCAAATGACAGTGGTAAAATGGGACCTTCTGCCTTACTCTGAATGTGGGAGGATCTGTGTTAGAGAGCTTTATGTTTGATACACCAGCAACCTTGGGAGTAGCCACTCCTGTAGCAGCTGTGTACATAAAAACAATTCACCCCAACCTTCTTTCAGGGAATAACCCCCTTCATACATGAGTGACCTCATTTATTTTTCTGCGTTTTAAGGTGAAATGAATACTATCTGCCTGTATCTTCCCACTGACTAATAAAGCTGAGTACAGATAATACAGCCATAGTCACTTAAGCTTCGGCTGTGTAGAGCTGCCCAGAAGACTCCTCATTGCATGTTTTAGATTTCCAGGCTGGTTTCCTGCCTCCTTTCAGAGGGATATGGGGAGAAGTGATGTCAGGAAGGAGAATTCTGATGCATTATACAGTAAATTAAGATTTGTTTTGACTCAGGTTGTGGTTAGAGAAGAAAAGGAGGTTTTCTCAGCACAGGTCATCTGGACAGCAGGTTTTCTGGGAAGATGTGGTTTGGGTTGGTCTTGGTCAAAAGGGGGGCTCTTTGGCAGAAGTTTTTTGTCAAAAAAGAGCATTTAGAGCTTCAGGCTTGCACAGTGATATGAATGGAAAGAAATTAATTATAAAGGAGTATTAGGATGTGCTCTACTGATGACTGAGACTAAGAAAGAATTATTGAAGTGTGATAGACCCACAAATACTTCTTTTTTGCTTAGACCTTTCCTGCAAAGTATGTTTTCCATTTCTGAAATATGTGTACTTATGTGCATAAATTTGGCCCTACTCAAGGAAAACATTATGATGGTTCAATTCAAAAAGAGAAAACTGGGTAAGTATATGAAGAGATAAAGTACTACCACTGTATTCCAGTTCAGTCTTGTTTTGTGTATCCTCAGAGCTTTCCCAGTGAGTAATCTCCAACAAAACATTTCATGTCTGATTTACTAGGCATCTTTCTTCAGTATTAGCAGACTTTTCTGTGAGGAAACACATTATAATCAACTGCGAAACAGAGCTAATCACAAACTCTAACTATGGAGAGACATCTCACCATAGTATTTACTTAATGGTATGTTTATTTGCAATTCTTAGAGTAGTAAACTACTATTAAGCTCCCCCTAATTTACTGAAAGTGATAATATACTTTTGCTGACACCACTAAAACATATAATCATGAACTATAAAAGTTTTAATGCCTTGAAACTGCAAAGATCAAAGGTGAAAGCTAAGAAGCATATATTAGAAATAACAACAGATGACCCCAGAATGAAAACAAATGAACTCATTCCTAGAACTTTGCTGCCATTCGTTAAACCATTTGCACTGGGAGTTTGGAGTTTATGACTTAAGTGGGCCTTTCCAGAGAAATAAAATAACGTTTTCACTACAGAGACACCATTTGTACTAACACAGACTGTATCAAAATCTAAGTGTAACAGATATTTGCAAATGTATATAATTATTTAAATTTAAGATATATTTACTAGCAAATATTTACTCTCATATAGTTTGCTAAATACAAATCTGGATAACTGCATTGGCGAGTAATAACATAGCACACATATCAACACTGAATCACAAATACAGTACTAAGACTTGTCATCACTGTGCAATGCTCCTGATTATCAGGTTCTGTCAAGCTTGCTGCATCCTTCCCAGGAGACATGAAATATGAAATGAAGAACAGTATGTTTTACACCAACTGCTATCCTTTATGATCTTTTCCCTTTCTGTTTGTAATTGAATAAGTAAAACCAAAGGTCAACATAAGCAGTACAGCTGAACACACACAGTGTTTACTTTGCTATTCTTTTGGTTGTTTTTTTTTCATTTTTTTTTACCCTAACTCCAGAAAGGGTTAATTTGGAACATTGCATTACTCAAGAATTTAAGTGTAAAGAACTGTATGAAAATGTTTCTCCACTATCCAAGCTGTACACTTTCAATTTATTTTCAATTCTTTATATTCCCTTTCAGACATTTTGGCCCTCCCCATTTTGTACACAGCCTCACCAGAAAGAAGGCCCCTCGTCTCCAGCTGAACAAGAACCAGCAACACAAATAATCCTCAGTTTAAAACTGTTTATTTAAACCACTGCACACATAAGCTTAGCTTTACTGGTTCTGAACCGTTGTTAGGTAGTATGTTTCCTAATTACTGATGTTACTGTATGCAAAGTATTTAATCACAAGATTGGTATGGCTGTAGTATTTATAAAACCTTCTAGCAAGTAATCCTATCTGGAGTATCACACCCTTTGTGGCTTCTTAGGCCATGTCCATAGTACGCATTCCCCATCCTTCCCCTATCTTCATCCTGTATGCCCATATCCTAACCATCTTTATTCAAATGCTTTTCTGAAAATTCTTGTAATGCCCCCATTATTGTTCTTCCATCTTTTGTTTTATTTTGTTTTGTTTTGTTTTTACTGAGAAATGAATATTTAAGTGAGCCAACTCTTCAAATTATTTTGGAAGGATAAGCAAAGCAGACATGGACACCATAATTATTTTTGAAAAGTGATTGCTATCAACCCGTCCTTCAGTTTGTAAACAGAGAAGTGGATGAAGCTGCTAAATCTGCTAATCTTACACAGGTATTCATATTTTTTCTTTATTTTATTTCTATTTTTCTCCTCAATTTTAACCTAGAATCGATTGGATTTTTTTGACTGTTAGTCGAGAATATTCCCTGAAATGCTCTGAGCTACTGCGCAGAACTTTCTTGTTACAAATAAAGGAAAGAAACGTCAAGCTGAGTAAAGAAGCTTATTTTGTTCAGACAAGAAACAAATTGTACTTCTACCTCCTCTAACCAAAGCATTTTTAAGAGCAGGATAGAGGTTGCTTAAATCAATAACCATTAAGAAGCACAAAGCTGCTAAAAGAATACGTCTTCAGAGAAACAAATAGCCAGGCTTGATGTAGAAATTCTATTTATGCAGGGGGATCCTGATTAGATGATCCTAACAGGCCTTCTTGGCATTCCAGTTAGAGAAACTATGGAACATGAGAACAAATTCAATAAATATTGTTTATCCTTACAAAAGGTTTTGAAGAATGCTTTCCTTGTGACCTAAAACGTCACTCATTCATTTACTGCAATGAATTTATTTTTTTCTACACACAGTTTACTAGATGGATGTTTTCATAGCGTCAAAACCATATTTTTGATGACTTAAATTCCAAGCCTTTCCCCTCTTTCCAAAACTAAGTACAGAAGACAATAAACACAAGAGCTGCACAAACAACAGCATTGTCAAGAGCTTGAGACAAAGGGGACAGAGTGGCAGGAGGGCTGAGCCGTGCTTCACAGATAGGGGAGGCTCACTATCAGTGTAGCCATCAGAGCCTGGAAAATGCCTCACAGGCAAATAAACGCCACGTTCAACACAGAAAACTTGAAGAATATGAGGCAATAATTTGATTCTAGGGACACAGTGGGAGTTTGGTCACTCAGTGAGGTGAGCTTTGTACACTCAAATACTGAATAACTGCTTTATTACTTGCAAGAAAAGTGTTACAAATATGAAACTGGATTCTGCCTTAGGTGAAAAATAAAGGATATTTAGAAAGACATGAAAATACATAGTTTCAGGCGACTGGAAATCTTACCCTTTATTCTCTAATGATTGAATTCCCAAGATCTTTGGGAAAAATAAATTTATTTCTCCACAAAAGATGGGGAAGATCATCTGCTCCTATCCCTCCATGGTTAGGTAATGCTCCCTTCCCTGCTTGGTTGGTGTGCTCTAGACCTGATCCAAGAAAAACAACTATGACGTCTTACAGCTTGGCCTATAGAAGAAGGAAATACATAAATGGCCAGCAGGATGTCTGTACCATTCCTTTGGTCTCTTTTTTACCTTGTGGAGGTTGCTGTGCACCTGAGCCCAGGGCTAGTTGCATGCCTGCACCAGAAAAGACATTTTCTTTCCTGCACTCAGCCCTCAGAGGATTTACAACTGCTCTGTGTTGCTACTGTAACTTTTCAGTTGATTAGTGTTTTCCAGGAAACTCAGTCTGCGCTGTGCTTTTGCATAACTGAACAAATATCAGAAGACTTATATATATGTACACAAAGATAGGTATGGTTTCTTTAGGTGTTCCTACATCTGAGAGTTAAGACCAGTATGGCATATGCCTTGTATTTCTTCTTAAATTCCATAAAAGATATCTAAATACAAGTAATCCCACATGCAACGTTATGACAGAGGAGATGTTGTCGCACTCAGGGTCTAACTTGTGTTTTTCACTGTTCATATTACAAAGCTTTTAGAATTAGAAATACTCCCACTTCCACTTCCTCTTTTTTAAGCATTGAGTTACTTGCAATTCAAAAAATCTTGTATTAGCCATTTGGAAAGAAGGGGTACAAAGTTCTATACCATAGACATAAATTGCAACAGCAAAATTAAGTGATTTCCTTGCAAATAAGAGCACTGTGATGTGAATGCATTCATCACAAATGGGGACTGCTTCAAGATCTTGCAGAGATAATTTTTAGTGTAAAATTGGCTATTGGAATTTCATTAAGCTTAAAATTAACACAGCTTATTTCCAAACAGTATTAATCATAATTACCGGAGTTCAACTTCTGATTACTCTGGGAGTATACATTCATCTCACATTTGCAGCCTAAACAGAAACCTATCATACCCACCACAGCTTGTTGTGAAATGACAAAGATATTACTGAAACAAAACAAAAATTAAGTTGCAGTTTGCATTGATAAAAACAATATTATAGTCAATATTTCAACTCGGGTTAAAATGCCTGACTGACTACATAAAGATAATCTTAACAGAGAGGAAAGTAGAGGCATCAAAAGACAAATAGCATCTAATCCCTCTGTGGACCAACTTCAATAAACTTCACTGGAGTTACACCCCAGTCAGGATTAGCCCACCAACTTTGAATTAAAATATGAAATGTGCTCTGATTATGTGACTGTAATTTTTTCATTATTTTAATCCTTGATGAGAGAAATAAATTGTGCAGACTCCAAGAGCAGGATAATAATTGTTACATTTACGTTTCTCCAATTATGGCTTATGGGAACTGTGTCTCAGCCATCTCTTCACTCTCATGAAGCTTTTGTAACAAAGCTTTTGAATGAAATGAATGTTTTCAATAGTACAAGCAATGTAATGACATACTTTTGCAAAGGAGGTACTTTCAGTTCACTTTTATTCATATCTGAAGTTACAGAATATTAGCCTTCTATTTGTTCAGATAGTTTAACCCTCCTCATTTATGTTCTTAAAGAAAACACTTTTCAAGATTGGTCTTTTCTATTTCCACTCCTCATATTATTGTTTGAAAGGGGACATACTTTAGAAAGAAACAAGTGTTAAATACAGAAGAAAAAAAAATTCTCATGTATATTTCTATACAGGCTGAACTATTCTCATGGGATGAAGGCTGAGCTAGAACACCTTTGCACCTCAATGTTGGTTGAAACAGTGGACCCTAAACCTAGCTATCATGTGCCTGCTGATCACTTGGTCAGGACAACAGGAAGGGTTTCAAAGTACATTTGTTTTTAAGTTGATGTTCACAGCTTTGGAAAAGCCAAAATATTAGCAATTAAATTTTATCAAGAAATTTTTCTGTCCCTCCCCTGATATTATAGAGTACTGTGCATGGAACTTCTTTACTGAGCAATAAGTCAGCTAAAAACAGAAATTGAAACATACAGTTGCACAAGATGACATAACTGATTCAAAAACTACAAAGTATTATATGATATATGGTTACATGATATATGATCATTTAGCCTGACTTTTTTTCCCACAGATGCATAAGTGTCTCCTGCATCAAATCTGTAACATCTTTGTGAGCTACAGCTTATCCCCGAGAAAAACAACCACTATTGATTTGAAAATATCAGGCAATTGAAAAGCTATCATATTCTAAGATAAATTCTTTCGTGGACAAAACACCCTCAATACTAGAAGCAGTCATCTTATTTGTCCAGCTTATTTTCCAACTATTGGATCCTGTAACAGTTTTTCCACTCCATGAAAGACCTATTTCTACATATATCTTCCTTAGGAAAGTGTAATCAGTTCTATTTTTAATCTGCTCCTGGAAAACCTAAAATACATCCATCTCTTTACTCCTCTAAATCTTCATTATGTTTAGAGACTTGAAACTATCTCTGGTAAATCTTTGTGAAAGGCTTGAGACAGAGACAGTAGCATTTCCTTTTTTTTTTTTTTTTTTTTTTTTTTTTTTTTTTTTTTTCAGTACTCTTCTTGAAGGTATTCCTAGTTGATTATTCCAGTAAGTATCTATCTCCTCATCACGAACAACAGGGAATACTAGTTTCCTGTTTATAGTCAGTATTCATTGTAAACACCTAAAGGTTGTGTTTGTTCTCTGTCCATAACACTTCCTAGGGAGTTCTGCTTCCAATAGCTAGCGTATCATGGACTCTAATCTTTTCAGTCACTCTGCATTTTAGGTACATGATTTTTCATACTATAATCATCCTTGTTTCATCAGTGTTACTCCTAGAAAGTAAAACTACATGAGTTCCTCTGATTAAATTAAATGAAGTCTGAAAGAGAGATGCCCAACTCAGAAAACCAGGTCCTAACCAGTGTCAGAGAACACATTTCCCCTTGCCATCCCACGGAATTACACCACCTAACACCAGCTAAAAGTTTGACTTAATGCATTCAGTATGAGCACATCAAAGTATTTAAGGTTCACTCTTTCATACAGTTATTCCTTGCCAAACGTATTACATCCTCTTCCACCAGTAGGGAAGAATGAGGGGGAATAGTTAAAAATTTTCCTCCAAACACAACTGGAATGTAGGCAGTCCACCTCCATGTCACCACCTACAAGTCTTAACCCACCAGCTTGAAGGTTTAGCCAAGTGCTCATTAAGCAAGACAAAGGAGATGCCTTTTAACAGACTGAAACAAAATTACTTCTGCCTAAAACTTCACCCCACTATAGCAGACAAAAAAAAAAAAAAAAAGATAATCAGCTAACTTTTGGCATACTTACCTTTATTTTCATGCAGCCCTGTGCGACACAATAGGCTTTTCTTCCTTTATCCCAATGGTTACTTTCAGTTCTGACAAAATCACATTTTTGTAACATGTACTTTTCTAACCTGATAAGCTTTGAGAAATCCTTCTGGTTAATAAGGGTCATCAGCAGAGACTAGAGAGGTACAAAAAGGGATTTTAATGTGAAATCAGAGACACCAGTGAGAAGCAAAACACTTGAGAAGTTTGCCAATGTTCAGGCCACAGAAAATAATGGACCTACATTTAAAAATTATAGGCCTGTTAAGTCATAGAGATACTGTGCTAGAGGTGTTAAAATAACCAATTAAACATGCAGTTTTACTCCAGCAAAAATAGAGAGCATTTCTGTGGGGGAAAAAAAAAAAAAAAACCACTGACAAAAATGGAATACAACTGCTAGAAAACAAAATAAATAAATAGATTTAATTGGAAAAGAAATATTTCAGACCACAGTGCACAGTTCTGTGGGCAAAGTGAATTGGTTAGCCAGTCTTTTAATAAGCCCGTGTTGTACTGGATTCAATTTAGCTTTCTGTGAACATGGACATAACATGTTAATAATTTAGCACACCTCTAGCGAAGCAGGAACATTGTAAATAAAATGTAAACAAATAAAACAAAAAGAGTGCTCTGTATTTGCAACTGTATAGCAAATTAATTGAAAAGATTGTTGTCACAACACACAGTCTGAAAGTGCTAAACACACAGAAATCAAGAGACACAAAATTACGATGTTAAGAGAGAGATTAATGTACTATATTCCATGTTGCATAGTACATGTTATACGTTCTGGGGTTTGCTGGGGCTTTTTTGAATGTTTTTCATGTTAAGTGTGTGCTTTCAGTCCTGCTCAGTGACATTGTTTTGGGAATTTCGCTTCACGAAATTCTTTGCTGTGTTTCACTGTAGTCATCCATCTACATTTCATTTTTTCTATTAACATGCAGAAGTAATGCTTATCTGACAGATGTTCTGAACACATCGTCAAAGAACATGGATGCATTTTCAAATAGGAGCTTCCACAGCATGTTCAGGGAAAAAAGAAAAATGTATTTATTTAAAAGAATGGGCAATAGCTGATTATTTCTTCAGAGGTGGAAAAGCACATTGCACCAGTTAATCCACTGTAGTGTTTTACAGGTTTTACTTGCTAATTATTCTGAGTGAACATGAGGGAGGCCACAATGAGTCAGTTCACACAGGCACAAGCAGCTACCAACTACAGTCACTCACTGCTCTCCTCAGTATCACTGTCTCAGTGCGTTCCTATGGTTATCTCAGACCACAATGCAGGCAATCTCAGTGCAGCCAAAGAAACTAAGAGGTCTAAGCACTGAAAATTAGGGGCCTAAATAACTCAGAATGACTCAGGCAGCCAAAGGTTCTGTCCTAACTGGCTGTGGCTCCTGGGGCTTCTCATGGGGACTCTGAGCTGCTCTATCCTGACAGAGTAAGGGGACCCAGCCCAGGGTTCAGGCCCTAGCTTTGTCCACCAAGCCCAGGCTCTGTGTGACACCCAGCCTTGCAGGCTGATGGCCTTCTGGGGCTTCTCCTCCACACGAAGCCAACATTCAGTTGTCAGCCAGTGCAAACACCCTCTTCATCAGGAGTTCCCCTAAAATTCCTCTTCCATCTCACTTTTCTCAGGTGAGGAGCAGCTAATAGACCCAGGAAGATGGTAGCCACACTTCCATTTGTCCTGTTCCTGCAGCACTGTTCACTTACAAGTCCCTGTTGAACAGCTCCAGAGACTGCTCCAGCCCTGAGGAAGGCCATCTGAGAAATGCAGATATCTTCCACAGGGCAATTTACATATTTTTCAAGCTCACAAAGATGTGGCAAATGCCTAATGCTAGATGTGAGGAGTGCTGCTCTCTGGTTCAGCCATTAATCCTCCAGGGAAGGCAAAACTTCTTGAAGTTTTCTTTGTATTCTTCCCTGTTACACTTAGAGAAAAGCGAAGATTTGATTACTAAATAGAGCCCCACAGTCTACAACCATGTAATTGCATGTTATGCCAGCATCTTCTGTAACTGAACTCCTTCATGACCGTTCGCATGGCAGATAAACCCTTAACTGAGGAATTAGTACAGAAGCAGAAGGAAGAGAGAGAGCTGATTCATCGTGACATGTCCAGGTCTGGATCACAACATAGAGCTGTGAGGTCTTCATTTATAACAGGACTGTGATGCTGTGGGAAGATGGAGGAGCCAGACCTGAAGACTATGCAGGAAAGGCAGGATTTGCCTTCAGTGATGTGTGCCGTAGCAGACATTTGGGATGAGCTTTGTTGCAGGGTTGAAGATTTAGTGTTCCCTGCATAACCTCCCACAAGCTGCAGTGAAGGCACAACAATATGCCTGCTCTTGTTATTTCTTTATACTATACGTCCCTTCCCACTAGACATGAGAGGATCCCATTTCCAGTGCAGAATGCATGAGTGAGAACAAGGACAGAAAGATAAGAGAACTGTGAAAAACCTCATCCTTCTGTTTTTTACTGCCCTTGTCATCTATCAAAAGACTGACTACTTCTCTTGCTTTTGCCTTTTTTTCTTCTTCCTCCAGCATATTTGTAAATTTTATTTACTTATAGTCACTAACTCCTTTGGGCTGTCTAATTTTGTATCACAAATTGTGACCAGCAGCGTTTTGTTGCTGCTACTTTTTTACTAATTTGTATCTTACTGTTTCAGCAACAATAAACAGTCGTCAGCCCTGCTATAATTTGTGTTCCATTTTGGACTAAAATCTCACAGGGATATTTATGGTATTGTGATACCAGCAGAGCTGGGAAGGAACTGTGGACATTGCTATAATGGTTCCTTCTAAATAGAGGAAAAAAATACAACTGAAGATCAAATTAGCACTTCCGCATTTCCCTTTACATCATTGACCGTCACCACCAAGCAGCATATTACTAAATACACCTGACTTTCACTAGTGTTTACAGTCTCCTAAAAATGCTTTACCCTTCAAGCACTTCTGACCCAAACTTTTTCTGAGTCTTGAGAAGCTCATCAACCCTTTCTTGAGTCCATTTTACATACAGAATTTCTGCCATCAAAATTATTATTTTAGCCATGCTAATGGCCTTGGTACGTTTCTCTAGTGTCAATATGTCAGTGTTTTCTATGCCACTAAACTTGCTATTTTCTATCTGTGAATACTGTAATGGAATTAGAAGTTTGATTCTTTCCCTGTATATTTAGTACTCCATTTTCGACAGTCTTCGTTTTCAGTTCTCTTAATTTGGACCATCATACTATCTCCAACCAGAATGCAAACCTGAATTTGATTGCCTTTACATTAAAAATTATTAAAATAATCTTCTCTTTCCATACTTCGTTTTCTCCATCGCACCATAAATAAAATTTGCAAAAATAATTCTTTGTCCAGTCCTCTTGCAATAATGTCAATAAAAGCAATACAAAGCATTTTTCTTCCACATCAAACATGTTTGTGTATGTAGAGTAGTTACTTAACTGCATTAAGGGACATTTAATCATGACTCTTACTAAAGATTATGCAGAAGCTGTGTTCTATGAAGGGACATTCTTCAGACTCATTTGGCTATGGGAAGCCTGGAAAGCACATGATATTTCAGCACTTCAGAGTTTCTATTCTTTTTCACTAGCATGAATTGAAACTACTGTATCTACAGTACAATATATTCCATTAAAATGTGAAACAAATATAATTGAGGGGAATAGGAGGAAAGAAGAAAGGCCAGAAACCCGTGATATTAACCAGGATGAATTAACTTGTTTTCAAATGTGTTTAATTCCTGTATATTTAAGTTACTATGTTTTAAGGTATCATCCATTTTTGTAAAGTTATTAGTTGGGGTGCAGGAGCTGAGAGATGCAAATTAGACTAAATATAGATGTCAGATGCTCTGAAAGCAATGCTTCCTATTTTATTATGTTGGTATACAATGTCAGAGGTGGATGTATGGTGGTGGAATGGCTGTAGATGTTGAAACTTGCCATCAATATTCTGTTACATTTTGTTGCCATGTGATGGATGGCAGCAGAGGGGCAGTCTGACACAATGGTATCTGACATGGAAGTGTTTACAAAGTAAAGGTGTGCCATGAATTTCTCCATTCAAAAAAATAGCACCCAGTGACACTAATAGATGCTTGCTGAACACTTATGAAGACCAACCTGTGGATGTGAGCACAGTAAGGCAGTGGGTGGTGCATTCCAGCAGTAGTGAAAGAGACAGGGGGTCATTTCTGCTGGTGAAGATTTTGATGAGTGTGGCATGCAGGCTCTTCTTGTTCATTGCTGGTGAAAATGCATAGTGGGGTGCGTAGGTGGTGATATGTTGAAAGGTAGTCTTTTGTAGCTGAAAATTTGCTCTATCAAATAGTGTTATTGTGCTCTTTGTATTTGTTGTCAATTCCATGGAATTAACAGGAGGCATTACTTTCAGAAAGACCTAAGTATTTTTGCGACTCATATCAATACCCCTTAAGTAAGAGCCTGCCTGTCAGTGTCTCAGCTTTGCATGTCACCACTGCTAGCCCCTGAGTGCAAAGATTCATGGCATTATCACAGCTTCCTTCTCTAGACCTAAATGCTAGCTTCAACACCATTTGGTTTTTTATTATTATATAGTAGGAAAATTGAACGACTCACACTGCCCACACAGACTGGCTTATGCATTTGTACACAGCAGTCAGAGCCAAGGGTTGTCTAAATGATACATACAGTGGTGCTTTGAAAATTCACGTTCCAATGAGATCCCCCTCTCATTTCTAAATTACTGCTCTTGCTACTTACAAATGCATATGAGGCATCCACACTAGAAAATAAGCTCTCTTGTTTTACAGGGGCTGATTGTTCAAGGGAGGACTTTTTTTCCCATCACATCATCAATTTAAAGAGAAATATATTCCTCTTGGTAGGATTTGTTGCTCTAGAAGTATATAGCTAAAACATCATAAAAAGGCTATTAATGACTATTGTCTAATTCTTAGGGGGTTTAGTGTAATTTCTGTAAAATGCTATTACATTTTTAATGAACTTGTTCAGGTTTTTAATAGATTTTCAGGCTAGAAGGGACTACTGAATCATCTGATCTGACCTTCTCTATTGCTCATAAAATAACATCCAGTTAGCCCTGCATTAAATCCACTGCATTTGTTTGTGTAACTTATATCTCTGTTTCAGATCATTCATTCTAAGGGATCCCTGTGTAGAATTTCCATTTAAATGATATGGATGAAAGTCACAATCGAATTGGAAAGAAGGGATTTCTGTCTCTCCTCTCCCAAAAAGGAAAAAAAAATTAAAAAAAAAGTCAAATGGAGTCTAATAAAATTCCTGTAAAGTACTTCAGGGAACAGGGGAATAGGAAAATACTGATTACCGATGTTCCTCTTTGTAATAATGAATAAATCCATAAACAGTCATCTGTTGTCCCCTTAGCCTGAACAGCCTGTTCCTTTGCCTGAACAGGCCACTAACTTTGAGTTTTTCAGGTCTCCGTACTTCATGTATGTTTGAGGTATCTGCTTTGGTATAAGGCAAATTGCACTCTTAGGTTCTTGTTTTTGTTTTTTTGTTTGTTTGTTTGTTTGCTTGTTCCCTAATTTATCATGGAAGGTGGTTAGATCAACTAGATACCTGTTTGAGCATATGAGTCTCAGTCACACTGACATGATATACAGCTTTCAAAAGAAACAAAAATTAAAAAATCACTATGTCATATTTGTTTGTTTCACAGAAAACTTATAGGATCTTCAATACAGTAAGCATATGATCTCTGTTATGCTCAGAAATAAGCTGCAAATGTAGCCCGTGAATGAGTCTGATGAGTATTGCTGTCCTGCTTGGAGAGAAAGTCATCATGAAGAACTGGCTAAAATAGTTGCCACTTTCATGGCTAGAAGCACCTAACAAGTAGTAACAAGAAATCACTTGTCTATCAACTGACTTCTTAAAAACATCATCCTGCAAGACACAGTTTTCTCCTACAGTCTTGTCAGCATCTGCATGCAGCCATGAAATGGGGAGCTCAGATGATAGGGACAGATGACAGTAATCCAGTGATGACATGCAGTGCTGCATAGCCTTCGTTATCCCCCAACTTTGTTCATATAACAGCTGCACATGAGTGATGACTAAGACTACTGACTGAATCCCCAAACTGGTAATGAGCCACACATCACTGTAAAGTATAAAAAGATCCTGTAAGTGGCCATTCTTTGCTACTGTTAAGGGAAAAGCTAGGGAAAAGGAGAGGGCAAATGCACTGACATCGTTAAATGAGCTAAAAGTGGATCATATTTGAAAAATCACTGGAAAATGTAGAGCTGGAGAAACACACAGGTTATGTTGGAGGCTGTGGAGCACACTTTAGAAAGTTTATAGTCACTGTGTAATAACCTCTCTTTGACACTGCCTGCCTACAGTATTTAATTTAGGTTTGGATTTCTCATTCTCACTGAGTTCCCAAGGAGCCGTAACCATCAATAATGCTTTCTTTTATCTCTGATTGGTTAAAAGACAATATCCTAAGCAAGTCCATCTTAGTTATATATGCTTTCATTAACTCCCATCTGGATTGTAACAGTGCATTTTATTTGAACATGAAGCAATCAGACCTTCAGAGACACCTACTAGCTGATTACAGAAAACAAATCATATTACTTTCCCCACTGATTCCACTAAGTATTGAGTCAGCTCAAGATTGCAATGTTTATATTCAAATAACCCCAGAAAGCCCTGTTGCAAGGAAGCCTTACACGGCAAGAAGTGAGCAGCTTGAGAAAAGGACTGCCTTGGGATCCAGACCGTGGAATCCAGTCCTACAAGTCATCCCATCTTTCCCTTGAAGATGAATTTATGCATTGTGTTAAAGTGAAAAACATTCTACAAACACCAAAGCACAAAACCACTCACCTCTCTCCCTCAGGGGTAAACAAACCCCTAGGGACAAATGCTACTCATAGCAGTAAATGTATCACACCCAAATATTCTGAATTTGACGGGAGTGTAAGGAATAAAACCACTCCTATTGTGGACACATTATAGATGTTGCCATCTCTGATCACTATTTTTTTTTGGTTCAGCTGGATCATAGGAATTACAATAATTCTTCTGCTTTTGCTACTTATTATACAGCTCCACTCTTCCTGACATTTATTGCAGTTCCAGCTACTAGATGGACTAGAGAAAGTGTATGCAAAGTAATCCCTTCTTCCCATAATGAAATATAAAGGCAATATACAGTGTGACTAACGTGCTTCTATCAGAAGTCATAATTCTTCAGGCAGACAGATGAAGGACAGCTTTTGCCCAGTTTACCTCTGCTCAGGATGGACTCAGTTCTCCACTTTCCATGCCAGACCACTCCTGAGTTTTTATTACTAACTGAAAGATTATATCTGCAATAATATTATTTTTCTACAAGGTATTGCCCACCAGGAATAACAGATTAAATAGTATTCTAGCTTAGACAATTGTTAGTGCACACCACATGAATTCTTTCCTGCCAGCTTCAATGAGTCTGTCTGAGCATTTACATAGCCTGTTTCATGAAAGCGCTTACTTTCTTTGCAAGCCTTTTAAATATAGGAAACTGAAGCAAAAAGAAACAAATATTATTATTATCAAAAATAAATAATTTGTTCCACATCACACTGATGTTAATATGTAAAAATTTAACTGCCTGTAAGACACTAGCACTACTTGTGAATAGGGATTTTGGGGAGGTGTCAGACATTTTCAGGATCTGTCCTGAATCCTGTCCCCCAGACCTGATTCCATGCTCTCCTCTTGTTTCTTTACCACCTTTAGGAGGGTGCTAGCCCAGAAGGTCAGATTTAAAATCGTGGTGAGGATCAAGGCAGAGATAGTGAAGCAGCCTTCTGATGGAGAGAACTGTGAAAGGGAGACCTGACATAGCTTGGAATGCAGCAGCCATTAACTCTAGGAGCTGTGGCAGGGGAACAGCAAATGCTGCTGCTGAAACAGAATACATCAATGTCAGCACTGTCCTTGCTAGCTCAAATGCATTGCTTTCATCTGGAGTATTTATTATTAATTATTATTAAATTTATTTATTTAAGTGTGCTTTGCATAGATAGACACATTGTCAGTCACCGAGGACTTAATATCTAAATTAGCTAGGACAAACAAACACAAGATGAAACAACACTGTAGCAAAGAGACTGTGAGGGGATTATTAATGCAGAGAGAAATAAAGAAGTAATTGAAGTGTGAGGTTATTTAAGCGAGCCTCTAAAGATGAATCCAAGGATTTTAAAACTAGTCAGTATGATAACTGCAGTAGCTTAGCCCAATCATTTTAGATTATATAAAAACAGGTTATAACGTGAAAATTTACATTCCCTGGCATACTTCAATCTATGTCTTGAAGCCTTCTCACAGGTGGGATTCAATTCTAAGTCTGAACTCCCATTTCCTTGAATTTTTTGAAAAATATTCATTAAATGAGCACTAATTGGTTTTCCTGAAACAAGAAAAGAAGGGATGCAGACAGTGAGGCACAGTAAGAAAAAGGGAGACGCCAAGAGAGCAAACAGAACCAGAAAGGAAAAGCTCAAATGGGCCATTCAGACTTTGTACACTCAGATAAGAAACACACAGGTTGTTCCTGGGGCATATAGCCTTGAAAGATTTCAGCAAGTTTACCATTAAAACAGCTGGAGGTGGTAAGACAGATGCAGAATTAATAATATATGTTTAGAGTAGCTGAAAAGGATAATAACTGTATCAGCAAAGCACTACTAGATAAAGAAAGGAGGAACGAGTAGGGCATGAAGGCCAAATGAGATCTAAAATGTCTTTGGCTCTTTAATAAAGAAAGGCTTTTATCTCAGGTCTTTTTCATTTCTTTTGTCCAGATAGAACAGACCAGCAATTTATATCATTTATTAGATAAACCAGCATCCATTCTTCAGTTGGTGACTAGAATATATGTTTGAATTTCTCCAAAAAAAAAAAAAAAAAAACCACATAGTAATAGAAGTGGAAAGTATGCAGACTCCTAAGCTTCAAGGATCAGCTGTTTCTCTCAAAAGCATCATATAGACATACCTGGCAAAAGCAGCTGACAAAGAAATTGCAGGAGAATAAGAGACTTCTGAAAGGTCTATTACCGTTTAAGTGCACTCCTAAAAGATTTCTTACAGTTGTGATCCTGCAGGCTCCTTTGGTGGCCATCTCAAATTGGTGACTGTTAATTTTTTTTCTATAATACCAAAGCTGTGCTTTAGCAGAGGTTCCCTAAAGCCCAAAATTGCTCATAAAACATGAGGGTTTCTGGTTGCTTTACGTCAGAGTCTGCAGATGTTTCAGAGTGCATGTGTGCTGAGTGTGGCCTGTGAAGGGGTGAGTCCACCTTAATAGTTCTCTTAGGCTTCAGAAAAGGATTATTTAAGAAAGAAACAAAAGATGGAAGCCACAGGGCAAATATTCTCAGTATCTGTTGCTCTTCTTTGTGTGATATTCCTGCTTTCAGCAGTATGATCCTTAAAGTTGTCTAGTATTGTTTCAATTTAATCTCTGAAGTGCATTTTTATAACAAAGCAATATTGTTACCGGGATCTAGTGTCCTGGGAAACAGGATTCCCAGTTCATAGGCTATACAGGCACTCGCTTTTTCCTTCTTGTAGCTATGTAGCTCACAATTCCTCCAACAAAAATACCCACAGCAAATCCTGATGCGAAAAAAAGAAAAGATGTTAGAGAAACATTTAATCTCTTCTCACACTCTTCTTACAAGCTTCAAGTCCTGGAAACAAGAACCATACCCACGTTACTAAACATCCCTACCAGCAATGCTACCTATGTACTACTGTCAAACCACTTCCGTATATTTCCAGCATATTTCTCCCATCCCACAGTTTTTAAAGCCTTCTTGGTAGATGGATCTCTTCCAAATGCATATGAGACACTCCTTCTAGGTCCAGAACACCTTTCCAGGTCATTGCACATATTTTTGTCCCTCATAGAATTAATACTCAGAATTGTCTTCATCACGAAAAAAAAATGGAAATCTAAAAGATCCCACAGAAAGTATTACTTTAAGTGTGTACATTTGCAGGAAAGCCCCATGATTCAGGGGACTTTTTTGTAATGAAGCAAAGCAGTAGGGAGAAAGAACAGTAGTAGATGGAGATCAGCCAGAAGCTGAGCCAAGAGCTGAAGATTCAAGGTTCTGTTAGTCCATTTTCCAGATAGAGTGCACAGGCATTTAATGGACCATAGTTTTATGCTTTGAGAAGATCTAGCCATACAGGAATTCCCTGACCATGATATGATGCACAAAGAAAGTATTCCTATTTGCAGTACATACAGAACATTTGAGTAGAAATATCTTGTGCAGCACTTCCTATCTCGCTCCCACGCTACTTCTAGCATAATATGACTATAATACGAACAACAGAGACTCCACTGACATCAAAAACTTGTATCCCACAGCTGCATATCTGCTTTGCAAACATGAACTTGCCAGGGGACTTTAGATCTTCCTTTAGATCCTCTTTTAGCCCCCATTTGCTAGTCCCATGACTATTTTCTCATATTTGTGTAGCAAAATCCTGTGTTCTGAAAACTTTACCTTGTGTCTCATTTTCACCCCAGCAGGCCCAGTTCTATCCTCTGGCCTAGAAGCCATGAAAGGAGATTGCAAACTTCAGAATCCAAGTCCTCCTAGACTGCTTGTGGACTTGTGGCACTCTCTGCCTTGATGAAGAATTATGTGGTGCCATATGGATACATACCCTTGATTAATGGCTTGCTTGGGTCTCTATCACTTGCCTGAAGCACAAGAATCTGGAGAAAGACACTATTTGAAAGGATAGTTTGAAAGGTAATAGCCACATTCAGCTCACAAATGCTTTGCTTCCATTCAGGAGGAATACACAGAAACTGCATAGAAACCTAAATAACTTTTTAGCTCTTCTCCTGGTAAAGCACAGGCCAATGCCAAACCCAGGCAGTCTCTGAGTACTTGGTGTCTTGGGCCTTGGCCTTTGTCAGTGGCCATGCAGAGCATTTCATTAGCATGCACATCCCCAGACTAGTGCTCAGGCATCTACCCTAGCCTTATACAATTTTCTAACATTAACCATAAACTACAGCAGTATGGCTGTATGGATACAACCACTGAAATTATGCACCTTCTCAAATGTGATGGTGGGTGCACAAATGCTCATGACAGAAATTACAGACTCCACAAGCAGCTGGAAGAAGTCCACATACTACTGCAGAGTTCAATCTAAGTAATTAATTATGTTTCATTTCTGTGTTTGATAGTGATTAGGTCTGTTTCCAGGGAAGAAAAAAAGAGAAGTATTCTTATGAAGATTGAATGTTTTAAATGTATTCTTTCATTTCTATAATTAATTGTAGGTGCTTGTTTTTACTTACGTGTAATTAAAGGAAAAAAAGAAAAAAAGAAGATGAATTTCTGAAGTTGTTGTTTTGGTTTGAAAATATAAAGGAGACTGAAATGGCTTGATTAGATTTTTAAAAATAAACAAACACTGAAAAAATCCAAAAGCAAAAAATAGAGTTTTTCAGGCAATCTTAACTTGCAAGAAAATCTAATTCTGATGAGACAGAAAAGTTTGGAAAAGAAAGCACACCAAAAAAAAAAAAAGAGAGAGAGAGTTTTAATAGCATTCCACTAAGAAATTTGATTGTAACACCAGAACTGTCTCCTTCACAGACAAAAATCTGTCTTCAAAACATTTGCAGAAGGGTTGCAGAAATAAATCAAATCTCACAGAAACAGGACTTCTGTAGTCAGTACCACAGTACCACCTTGTGGGGAAATAAAAATGGCCTCAGTATTGATTTCCTTCACCAAGCAGTTAGTTTCAGGAAATAACTATAATATAAGCGTAAAATTCTAACTATGATGAATGAATCAGACTCAGGCACCAGCAACATAAGTGATGCATGACTTCTCCCAGAGTTAAATTACTTGTTTTGAAGAAGCCATGTTCCAGTCAAAATCTTTCAGAAGTCTAATGTGAAAACTTCCTGGAAGAAAAATGACTCCTTTTATATTTGCCTGGATTCCTTTCTTGACTTCCATTTACTGCAAATTTATTTCTCTAGTTACACTGAATCAAGAGAACAATTGTCTCAGGCATGTCGAATTCTGCCCCCACAAAATGCTTCATGAAGTTAAAGGCTATGACATAAACAAACTAACACCAGACTACTTGAAACAACTTCTCTTATTGCTTTTCCGTAACTGATGTAGCAATTAGAGACAGTAATATTCCAGAGAACATTTGAAGAAATAAGGTTATCAAATTCTCATGCCCAAAGGGAACTATCACCTGTTTTTCTCAATTTCTTTTACATGGTGAAAGAAATTTGTATGATTAAGTAATTGCTGGCAGTCAGAAGAAACAGTCACACAGTTGTCATGTTTTAAGAGCTCTATTAAACGAAACTTTCACACTTTTAAAAATAACTTTTCAAACACATCTCTGCAGCACTCTCTAACTCTTGCTCTTAATGACATTCTGGGGTACTCTGTACTGGATACTGCCAGTCAGGCTAAATTGGAACAAACAGTGCCAAAGCACGTATAATAATTTTTAATTTTATGTTGTCCTGAGAATGAGGGGAATATTCATTTTTATTTTTGCTGTAGATTAAGAAAGTTTCAACCCTGTTGTATCCACGCTGTGGAAAACATCTTATTAACAGAAAGAAATTCCCCAGGATATGCTTCTTAGTTCTTCAACTGGTAGTCCGTGACACATTTGCCAACCCCATGTAGAGGTCTCAAAAATCTCTTGAAGCCTCCAAAGTCACTAAGGCTATGGGGTGGGAAGAGGAATCAAGCCCCAGGTGTCTAAGTTTGTCATGCAAGCTCCATGTACAGTCAGTAGAGAAAGACATATCTCTGGACAGTAGGAAATCGCATTCTCACATAAATGTATATGGTAGATGTGAAGGAATACCTTCTGAAGATGCCCCTCTCTCTTTACTGTTGGTACTTGGAAACCAGATGCTTAACTTTCAGGTCTGGGAGGTCAAGAGCCTTTCTCAGAGAGAAGACATGCAAGTCTCAAAGTTAACATTTTAAGATGTCTGTGAATATAGGTATTAGTTATATTTGCTTTTTCACCACTAATCATGAGATCTACATACTAAAACTGTTTACGATCATATTCCTGCCTCTTCACTAGTAGGGTCCAAGTGATACCAATTTAGATTCCCTAGAGGATGTTAGCCTCTAAGTCTCATCAAGATAAATGAATAGATAATTAAATAGCTTTGAGAATTGGATCTATCTGACCTCAGAATAAAGCAATTCATGCAACAGTATTTCTTTGCATTTCAGCACATCTAGTTCCAAGATACAAGAGGAGAATAGCTGCAGTGTGCCACGTAGCTACCAGAGGGGCTTTGCATCTGCAGCTCCACTCCATCATGACATGATGCAGTACAAGCTTATCAGTTTGACAAATTGGCCACTGAACAGAAACATCTGCATGCTTTTATTATCACGTTTTTAAATGCTCGTCTTAAATGTTCTGGTTTAGGGCTTTTGAAAGAAAAAAAATAACAAATTGTGTCCTAGATAGACCAACGAGATAAATTATCACTGTATGAGCCGTTCTTGTTGAATCATTTAACCACTGTGCAACAGATTATTCCAGTGTATCACGGCACTCCACACACGTCTTGTCCAAAACACAGAGGGCTGACATCTCCATTAAAAGTCATACATGAAAGAACTCCCTACCTTTTCCCAACTTGTGAGTCTAAAGTTTAAAGAGATAAAAAAGAGAGATTGATACTCCTTCAGGATGAAAAAAAAACCACAAACATTAAAATTCTCACTCCAAACTTCATCTTGCACTTTAAAACAAGGCCTTACTTACATATGTGTATCTAAGATGTTTTTTTTTTTTTAAATTGTGAATTGTGAACGTACCACTTCATTTCAATGTATACTCAGCCTAAAAAAAAAATTAAATTAAATTAAAAAAAAAACCACACCATGATTAGAATTCATTACGTTATTTACACTTTTAATAGCATTAATTTGGCCAACGTAAGATTGAAAAATACCTCCCTAGGCAATGAATACTGCTTGCTGCTCTCAGAGGTAGTTATGTCAAGTAAATGATTTCACTGAGCAGGCACAAGACAGATAAGCAACTTTGGCCCTGATGACTAGAAAGCTGCTTCAGCTTTCCAATTTACATGCATTAACAGCATTCTTGTGCCAAAGGAAGCTTCCTGTTGCCTGAACATCACTTTTCCATCAGTGCTGTTTACCTTCCCAATATCTTTATCTTTCCAATCTCTTTCTAAAGAGGCAACATATATCCTCTCTTTTTTGCAGGGTTAAGCATGCCAAGTTGTTTTATTTTCCCTTCCGTGGTAAGCCCTCTCTTATCTTGGCCATCTTAGTGGCTTTTCTCTTCAACTGCTTTGGTCATAATTCATTTTTCTTGGAATCCAGACAACCAGTACTGTAGAGGTTTTCAAATGAGGTCTCATATAACCTTGTACAGCTTTATCGGATATATCATACAAGATATATACATGCTTGGCCTTTTTTTCTAGGCACACTATTTATAATACTCCTAAAATGAGTTAAAACATGCAAGTTGTACTTTCATCTTTTCCCAGTAAGTCTCCTAAAATAACTAGATGCTATGAGTCCTCAAGTTAATTCATGAAGTTGCACTCTAACATTTTAAATATTAGCCACTTTCATTTCTCTTGTCCTTAGAGTCATCTAATTTTTCCCATTTGATATTCTTATCCTCCTCTTCATTAACTATGCTGTCTAAACTTGTGTCACCAGAAAGTATGTCACTCTCCTAACTCTTTTGTCAACATCATTAATGAAATTATTAAGATTAACAAGGTTGATCTCAAAATTCAATCTTAAAAAATCTATTAGTAGCTTCTCTTCATTCCAGTACTTCCCTTTTTATAGTTCCCACTGTCCTCTCACTGTTCCTATAGTCTCCTTACCTACTTTCAGTTCTTTTAATGATTCTTATCATTCTCAGCTTAATTAATAATTTCCCACAAGGCAACAAATCAAATACAATCAAGACAGAATAGTTCTATTCCATTTCTCATGCCTAAAAATATCACAGAATTTATCAAAAATGGTATTTTGTTAATCTGAGATAATATACCCTTGATTAAAAGGATGTGACATTTTATTCTACATACCTCCGTGCTCTTTATTATGCCCTCCTACAAACTTTGTTTTAAAGCCTTGCTTTAAAGCCCTCTGAGAGCAGACCATGCANTATATATATATATAATTTTTGAAATGCAAACTTCTCTTTACAAATGAAAGGCATACCTCAATTGAAGGAATTTGAATAAATTCACAGCATTTCAGAAGATTTTATGTAGTGTGTGAAAGTTTTTGCAGAAAGGAAAAGGTGAAAACATGAAGTGTAATTGGGTTTGTATTCAGCAGAAGACATCTCTGTGGTACTCTGCAGAAGTCTTCAAAATACAAAAAGAATATTCTATTCTAGTGGTGCCCAGTGACAGGACAAGAGGCAATGGGAATAAACTGAAACACAAAGAATGAGGTTCAGGTTCCATCTGAACATCAGGAAATGCTTTTTAATGGTGGGAGTACCAAAGAAATGTAACAGCTTGCTCACAGAAGTTGCATAGTACTCTCAGAGGAGCGAGAAGGTTGGATGGTTTCAGCCAGAGGGCTCTGGTCAGCAGTTACAGGTGAACA
>VXAB01006982.1:30899-76331 GCA_013399175.1 Odontophorus gujanensis
CACCATGATTAGAATTCATTACGTTATTTACACTTTTAATAGCATTAATTTGGCCAACGTAAGATTGAAAAATACCTCCCTAGGCAATGAATACTGCTTGCTGCTCTCAGAGGTAGTTATGTCAAGTAAATGATTTCACTGAGCAGGCACAAGACAGATAAGCAACTTTGGCCCTGATGACTAGAAAGCTGCTTCAGCTTTCCAATTTACATGCATTAACAGCATTCTTGTGCCAAAGGAAGCTTCCTGTTGCCTGAACATCACTTTTCCATCAGTGCTGTTTACCTTCCCAATATCTTTATCTTTCCAATCTCTTTCTAAAGAGGCAACATATATCCTCTCTTTTTTGCAGGGTTAAGCATGCCAAGTTGTTTTATTTTCCCTTCCGTGGTAAGCCCTCTCTTATCTTGGCCATCTTAGTGGCTTTTCTCTTCAACTGCTTTGGTCATAATTCATTTTTCTTGGAATCCAGACAACCAGTACTGTAGAGGTTTTCAAATGAGGTCTCATATAACCTTGTACAGCTTTATCGGATATATCATACAAGATATATACATGCTTGGCCTTTTTTTCTAGGCACACTATTTATAATACTCCTAAAATGAGTTAAAACATGCAAGTTGTACTTTCATCTTTTCCCAGTAAGTCTCCTAAAATAACTAGATGCTATGAGTCCTCAAGTTAATTCATGAAGTTGCACTCTAACATTTTAAATATTAGCCACTTTTATTTCTCTTGTCCTTGGAGTCATCTAATTTTTCCCATTTGATACTCTTATCCTCCTCTTCATTAACTATGCTGTCTAAACTTGTGTCACCAGAAAGTATGTCACTCTCCTAACTCTTTTGTCAACATCATTAATGAAATTATTAAGATTAACAAGGTTGATCTCAAAATTCAATCTTAAAAAATCTATTAGTAGCTTCTCTTCATTCCAGTACTTCCCTTTTTATAGTTCCCACTGTCCTCTCACTGTTCCTATAGTCTCCTTACCTACTTTCAGTTCTTTTAATGATTCTTATCATTCTCAGCTTAATTAATAATTTCCCACAAGGCAACAAATCAAATACAATCAAGACAGAATAGTTCTATTCCATTTCTCATGCCTAAAAATATCACAGAATTTATCAAAAATGGTATTTTGTTAATCTGAGATAATATACCCTTGATTAAAAGGATGTGACATTTTATTCTACATACCTCCGTGCTCTTTATTATGCCCTCCTACAAACTTTGTTTTAAAGCCTTGCTTTAAAGCCCTCTGAGAGCAGACCATGCATTTAAGCACCTGTCTCACTTTGCACCTTTCAAAAATACCTTTTTTACTTTATAGTCATCTGATAAGGCTTCTGCCTTTCTGTAAAATGTCTCCTATCAGAAATTTCAAGTACCAGACATCTTAAATGAAGATCAGCCAGTCTACTGCCATGAGACTCTTATCCCCTGCTTGCTAATTCTTTAGTACCCTTTTTCCCCATAGACACTTAACCATCCCAGATTCTGGGAAAATGTTAATTTAGTTTTGGGACTGCATCTAGATCATCTCTCATCTTTATGTCACCCTTAGAGCACAGTGGCTGCATTACAACTCTTTCCTTGCTCTCTGGGTGGTTTAAGCTGCTGGAAAGTTTTGAGATCTAACATGCTGCAGATTAAGAGGTGGTATACACTTCAAGAACAAATGAGACTGCCTGAGCTCCTGTAACATTCGTATGTGAGAACTTTCTTTTCCCTTTTACCAAAGTGAATACAGTTCCTTGCATATACTTGTGCTTATGCATTTATTCTGCAAGGCTTTTATATATATNTGCTTTTTAATGGTGGGAGTACCAAAGAAATGTAACAGCTTGCTCACAGAAGTTGCATAGTACTCTCAGAGGAGCGAGAAGGTTGGATGGTTTCAGCCAGAGGGCTCTGGTCAGCAGTTACAGGTGAACATGTAGGTCAATACGTTCAGGTGAAGACCAGTGATGAGTAGTGTCCCCCAGGGCTCCACGTAGGTATCAGTGCTCTTTAATGCCTTTATCAATGACCTAGACAGTGAGATCAAGCATGCTCTCAGCAAGTTTGCTGGCATTAAGCTGAGTGTTGCAGGAGGTACATTGGAAGGAAGAAATACCATCCGAAGGGATGGCAAGGGGACAAGTTTGAGAAGTTGGCCCACAGGAACCTAACGCAGTTCAACAAGCCCAAGTGCAAGGCATTGCACTCATGTCAGGGTAGTCCCAGACATACGTTGGGAGCAGCCCTGTGGAAAAGGACTTGAAGGTCCTGGTGGACAAAAAGATGGACATGAGCAAGCAGCGTGTGCCTGCAGCCTGGAAGGCCAACATTATTCTGGGTTCCATGAAAAGAGGTGGTCAGCAGAGAGCGAAATGATTGTATTCCTCAGTCCTTCCTTCATGAAGCCTCATCCAGGCCTGGGGCCTGAGTACAAGAAAGATGTGGAGCTGCTGAATTGGGTCCAGAGGAGGTCCATGAAGAATATCAAAGGGTTGGAGAACCTCTCCTACAAATACAGGCTGTTCAGCTTGGAGAAGAAAAGGCTCTGGGGAGATATCATTATGGCCCCTCAGTCTTTAAACGGACCTTATTAGCAAGACGGAGGCTGACTGTTTACACAGTGTGGTAGTGATAGGACAAGGGAAAATAGTTTTAAACTAAAAAAGGGGAGATTTAGATAAATTATTAGGTGGAAATTCTTTACTCGGAGCGTGGTGAGGCACTGAAATAGGTTGCCCAAAGAAGCTGAGGACTCCCTATCCCTGGAGATGTTGGCCAAGTTGGATGGGGCCATGGGCAATGTGATCTGGAGGGGAGAAAATTCTGCCCATGGCAGGGAGGTGGAACTCAACCATCTTTTAAGGTTCCTTGCAACCCAAATCACATTATGATTCTATGTGTTTCTTTGTGTGTCCCATACTACTGGCTGCCAGGAACCTACTTTGGCCTGTAATATGCATGACAAACAACAACACAACTCATCTACAAGCTCTTGTCACCCAGTAATCCAGGCTAATTTTTCTCCTTTTAATTCCTACAGGTTTCCTACATACAGTATGCATCTATTTTCCAACACACAGATGAGACAAGGTAAATGATTCACAGTCAGATCTACAGCTGGTGTGATGGTCTTTAATCACACGATTCCTATGAATTAAAATGACAAAAACTTATACTTACAAGACAACATTTTACAAAACCAACGAAAAAAAATCAGCCTTGTAAAAAAATATAAACTATTCCTGTGTTTATAGCTAGAAGGAAACCTTTCTTCTTGTAGATATGCCAATTGTTGAAACCATCCAACACCTTCCACCACTTCCTTGTATCACCATTCTTCCATTGCTTAAACTTAGATATTTTAACCAACAAAATAAGCACATATATTGAAAGTATGACATAACATGAAGTTTCTCCTTTCAATAAATAAGTGAATAAATAAATAACCTAGCTTTTTTTCCTTTATTAGTTGAGAGGAAAATATTGATGGTTTGACCTTCTTAAAAAGCTCCTGCAGTTGTCACACTGGATAACTTTAAGAGAGCTGGAATCCAAAATTTGGCTGAGGGCAGCTATGATACTGTATGCACACTTCTATCTGTTCTCAACCAACGTGCCTGAATTCTAAGCTGTAAGTTTCTTTACATTCACAATAAATTTCAGGAACAAGCAGCTCAGGCTTGAGCATTTTTGTGCATGGTATCCCGAGACTTCAAACAATCTGCAAGTAATGACCTTCCATGAAATGCAATTTCTTTCAAACATTAGACACAGACAATTGAAGCAATGCAGTCTTCCCCATTTCTCTTCTAACCAAAGTTTTTCTCACAGATGAACAAGGCCTGTGCAATTGGATGCAATTGGAGGGTGTTTGTTTTTTGTTTTTTTTTCAACATTCAGGTGTATTTGTTGAATAAATATTTTAAAAATTATCTGTTTGGGAGTGTACAGGTTATTCTCAGTCCTCAAACCCAACACACAGCTGATTAAGACTGAGTCAGACAGAAAACAAAAAGAAGTAACAGCAAAATTTCCACTTTCTTAAAATCCTATCTGATCTACACAACACTGACATTTTGATAATGATGACTACACTTTCACAAAAGAGAGAACTCATTATTTTCAAGATACATATTTCTACATCTATTTCAGAAAGGAAATGAACCTTGCAAACAACTATAACTGGAATGCTTTCCTCTGTGCTTTTAATTCTCACCCACAAAAAAAGAAAAAAGACAAAAAAACAAGGTTACAGAGGAACAGAACTACTAAAATATAAAAGACAGCAGCTACCATTTGCCTGCTTTTTTCCCTCAAGAGAGCTCTATGAAACTAACAGAAAGCCAAATACTTAGTTATTATTACCAGAGACCCAAATACGTTAAAAAAAAAAACTTTAAAGTTCAGAATTGTATCTAATATTACACTGAAGACTGCAACCAGGTATCAAAAACAGTAGTGACAGAGGTACACACATCATTTTCTTCTTCATTCAGTGCCATTTTTTGTCTTCAGTTGATTCTATGTCTTGACCTGAATTTCAGTCTTAAAGGTGATAAAAGTACTGAGGTGACCTATTCAGCACTACGTATTTATCTGAGAGATGTTTAAGTGTTAGGAATCTGTTTTCAACCTGACCTAACCTCACAAAACCTCCAAAATTCATATTCTTTGTTTTCCCAAAGCCAATATATTGCACACTGAGCACCTAAGATAGCAGCTGCTTGTATACTATTTATGTACGTACCATTAAATTGTCAGGATCAGGTACAACTGTGTTCATGAGAGGCCCGGGTTGGGTATTAGGAAAAGGCTCATCACCAGAGGGAGGTGGGCATGGAACATGCCCCCTTAGGGCAGTGGTCATGGTCCCAAGCTGATGGAGTTCAAGAAGCGTTTGAACACTCTCAGACATAGGGTTTGATTTTGGGGTGGTTCTGTGTGGAACAAGGAGTTGGACTCAATGATGCCTGTGGGTCCCTTCCAGTGGGGATATTCTATGACTTGTGACACCACAGAATCACAGAATCATAGAATGGCATCTGCTTAGAAGGGACTTGAAAGATCATCTAGTTCTAACCCTCCTGCAGGGAACTCCATAAAACTCTGCGTAAAGATTGGCACTAACGGTGGTTTTCATGCAGGCAAAACTGAAAAATACATCTGAGTACAAGCAGGTGCTAGTTCTTAATTAATCAGACTACAAATCTGGGGAACACCTGGGCCATTATGAACATGTAAACCTAAATATAATCTCTGAGAAACTAGGAGCTCTGAATAATCCCATTTCTGGGAAGCAGATATTAACCAGATTTTGTGACAATCACTTGCACAATGCAATCACACCAACTCAACCTGTTCTAGAGACTAGTTTGATCATGTGTGCAACATAGTCAATTGGTACATGCCCCACAACAGCTTGTATGGGGATTTCTGGACTGCTGTATGTTTGGAAAACCTGAACAAGTCACTAAAGCTGCCAAAAAAAATAAAAAATACAAAAAAAAGTCATGAGGGGAGCAAACAACCCAAATGGACAATCTACCACACACACATACAAACAGCTGTTGCTGTGACAAGAGTGCTTTTATTCCACTTTTTCTAGCAACATCTGAGCCATCATGATGGTATGCTACTGCGCATATTCCTCCTCAATCTTCTCTTTCCTATTTAATTGCTTAAGCAGCTTTTTCAGGGTTATTCTGTAAATCAGCTCTCAATTCCATTTACTTGACATCGTGTGAGGTAAAAACCTTTATTAACGTTTTGGCAAGAAAGCTATGAAAGCTCACCGATTCTACTAAAACTACATGCTATTAATAGTATTTCACATATCACAGAGGCGAAGTGAATGGTACCGGGGCACAGCTATTTCAGTGAGACACAGGAGCTGTACATTTCATCCCACCATTGGTTTCACACTGCGGGTAGCCCGAAACACTAAACTCTGGAGGTTTATCACCAAGATACGGATGTGTTTGCTCAAGCCAGAAGCGCAAACAGGCACTCGCTGTTGCAGGGCAGGTTTTCCATTCGCCTTTAGAGGAAAGGGAGTGGTGGAGGTGTGCGCTCATTCCCCACCCCTGTCCCTCTTCTGCTACGTGTTTACACCGGTAAATTACCCTCTGTTCCCCAGCCGCCCTCCTACACACATTCTTCCTGAGAAAGCGCTGCAGTGCAGCACGGGCGCTAAGCCGCGCTTCTTCCTTCAGAAGAAACGAGTCTCAAGATGCACGCCCACCTCGCGTATGCCTCCTTTCTAAATAAACGCACACACATACGCGTCAGGAACAAGTATACTCAAAATTCCAGAACCTTGTGGAGCTGAAACGACGGGCGGCGCAGCAGGAAGAGGAAGCGTGGCCGGCGGAGCTCCCCCTGGCGGAGCCGGGCGGCGAGGCGGGGGGTGGAGCGGCGGTGCCGCCGCCAGGCCATGGCCCCTCCGCGGCCGCCTGAGTAGCAGCGNGGAGCCGCCGCCGCGCCCCGACTAGCGCCGGCCCGGCCCACCGAGCGCGGCCCCCGGCCTGCCCTGGCCTCTCCTCCCCCAGCTGAAAGAGGAGGGATGTCCGCTGCCGCCTCCGCTGAAATGATTGAAACCCCCCCCGTCCTCAACTTCGAAGAAATTGACTACAAAGAGATCGAAGTGGAAGAGGTGAGTGGCGGCCCGGCCTCTCCCGGCGCGGCCTCGCGGAGCGACGCCCGCCCCAGGGCCGCCCGCGGGCGCCGCACTCCGTGCTGGGAAGGGGCTGTGCAGCTCCTGGGGCGTACCTGTGTGCTCTTCTGGGTGCCAGAGCCATTGGTGCCCGGCAGGGAAAGGCGTGCAGTTGCCAGGGCCCCCGTTTATTGCTGACACGTGAGCGAAGGTCTGCAGTGTGGGCTTTTTTTGTGTGTATGCAGGATGTGTTCGTTTCTGGGCTTTAAAATTCCCAGAACGTCACCCGTTTTATTACGCAGAGTTGTCAAGCACTGTCACAAGGGGAACTGTTATTTTCGTTGATCGTTTCAAATCTGTTTCTGAGTGTCTCTGCATACTCTTCTTGCCATCTATCTGCATTGTTGTGTGTATGTTTATCACATCCCAAAGTTGCAACCCCAACTGATGTAAGGATGCACGTCTTTTATTTTTTTAACTTAGGCTAACTATGTTGCATTTTTGGATCTGAAACACTTCATCTGTGACTTGTCACTGTTACCCAGGAAGTGGCACCGGGTTACCTTGTAACGTAGAATATCTCCCTCTTCTGTACAAAGTTTTGCGGTAAAGTGACTCTCCGAAGTATTATTTGAGGTTGTATCTGAATGGTGCGGTGCTGTTTTTCACACCTGCTGTTTTGCCTCCTGAATTTCTTGTAGAAGCAAAACGTATGGGAGCTGGCAAAGCTTGACTCCTTTACTAAAGCATATACATCTACTACGGGGGTGTTCAAATTTCAGGAAAACACAAAATATTCCTGCTGGATTTCTCTCTTCTGGTGAAGCCTCTATTGACATGAAGCTGCTTCACTCAGATTCACGCTGAGTTTATTCAGGCCAGTTGTGGTCAGGACCAAAGAGACATCCAAGGCTGCTGAAGTAGTCTTTGTGCTTTTATTTGTTGATTACTGACTCAGTAATTGTTACCTTTTTTTCTTTTTCTTCTTCTTAAGATACTCGTGTGAAAGTAAATCTAGGTATCTGTAGTAACTTTCATGAGTATAACAAGCAGTATCTCACATTAAGTGGCATGCTAGACATTTTGTATTCAAATAGCATCGTGGTACTTTCAGCTTTCACCGTGGCAGACACTGGAAGCTCTCCTAATGCCTTCCAAAAGATAGCCTTTTTCTTCTTTTTATAGTTATTACAGTCATGATTTTTTTGACTCTTTAGTATTTTCTCTTCACTTTTTACATTTAACTGTTGTGAAATAAGAGAAATCTATGGTGTTTGGGAACTGAATGCACTTATAATATGTTGATGTTTGTTCATTGCTTACTAATGGACAGGGATTAAATCACATTTTTTAGGAGAAATCTCTTTCCCACCCAAAGAAGAAAATAAAGTTGATAGGAATGTAGCCATCCTGAAAAGATGTCCAGTGATGGCTCTTGAAAGTGAGTAGCATGTACAATGCCTTACACATAGTACTCTGAATGAATAAAACACTGTGCAAAGGTTTAATTGTCACAGCACCCTTGGGAAGACTATTAACAAGGAGTGTATTGCCATTTACATGTAGGAAATGCAGAATGTGTAATTGGTATAACTGGAATTTATCATTCTGAGTTTTAGCATTCGGGGCATGGATATGCCCTACACACTTGCCATGCTAGCACCTGCAGAGACAGGAATGTATCTACAAAATTGCATGTAGAGATGGTGCCTAAGCAGCAATTTGTGCTTAATGTGATTGTTGCATTATCCTCAGAGCAGTATCTCTGTTGGAGGTGACAAATCTCATGTAATATAAGCAAGGGAGCCTTGATGAAGTGTTCTTGTCATGAGGAAGGCTGCTGACAGCTGTTGTAACATTTTGAGTTATGCTTTTTATACCTGTCCTACAAGAAACTTATTAGGCAATGGGGCTGCGATAGTGCTGAATACAGTCTAAATGTCATTGCACAGTGGGAGAGTAAAGATCTACCCTACAGTGAAACATTAAGGAAAGCAAGTTCTAAGCATGGTTCATATTTATGGGTGTTCACAGATGCAGTTTGTGGTGCAGTTTCCAACAACTTTGTAGTCATAACAAAACATACACTCTTAATGAAAAATTTCAATATTCTCACTGCAGATTCAGAAGCTTTCAAAGGTCTTTAACTGGTCTGCAAGTACTCATAATGGTCTAATTTTTATATACCTGATGAGCTTCAGATGTTTTGAAATGAAGTGTTAACAGATCTACAGTGGAAACTCAAAAGAATGCTTGTATAATCATAGCTTTGCTGTTGTATTATCAAGGCTGTCTTGTCAGCAGATAGCAGTTCCACTCTGACACGGGTTTATTAATAGATATGGAAGTTCTGAAATACTTGCAGGCAGAGTCCTTGCTAATAAATGTGAGATCTATAAGAGCACTTCCATTTAGGTTTAGCTGATCACTGCTGGATCATATCAAGACTATACCATCCTTTGTCTTATCTGCCGCAAGTGTGCCGATATAATGTAGCTAACCTGCAGTGTTACTTCCCATAAGTCAAACTTGTCTCCCTTCCAACCAATCCTCTCATTGTTAAAAGAGCTTTGACCAAAGAAAAATATGGAGATAATTATTAAGAATGAGTTGGAGTTAAGTCAGAGTTGATGTGTCACAGTGGAAGCATGTTCAAAACTAGAAGGGGAAAAAACAGTTTAAAACTTGGTCTCAACAGAAATGTTCCCTGCTTAGCCATGCAGCTTTTTTGTTTGACTGTGTGACTATCCTTTCAAGTTTTCATCTGTTATAGACAAATCACTACAAACTGAATAAGTAAAACTGCACAATTTATCTGAGAACTTAGTATAAATGAAATCAAGCTAACAAGAAAAAGCCTAGTAGCTCTGTTTAAACACATTTGATTTATATCTAGCCTAAGTAATGCTTTCTGCTTTCCTTAGAGGAGTTCACATCTAAGCAATACCTGGACTTTGGTTCTGAATCATTCTGACAACCTGCTCCCTGCCACTCTTTCCTGAAAATCCACAGCCCTTCCTCCATTGTGTAACTTGATGACAGTCTCATATATGACCAAAATGAAAACCTCTTCATCTCGTGACATGTATGCTTTAGATTGCACAACCAGAAGATGCACATCTGGTCATGTATGCTGTGATCCTGCCCAGGCACTGCCTAACATAGACAGGTTGAAAATAATCACCAAGTTTGCTCAGTTGCAAGTTAGTTTTGAACTAGTGGACACGTTAATTATTTTAAAGTGTTTCTAACACTCTCCTGATGTAATGTGTGTTGAAGTTTGCATTCAGTGATCTAATTGAACAGTAGTTACTTCAAAGGGGGCATAGGGGAATGTTTTCTTTAAAATGAATAGGTACGCTTTCTGAATATGGATTTTAGCAAACCTACTTAAGGTGCTGGCAGCTAAGGAAGCTTGCCATCATTAGATATTTTTGAAACAGTTGAATAATTTCATCAGTTATGTGAGAAGTGTGCTGAAAAATGTGTAGTGATCCTTGAAATTTAGGAGCAGAGCACTTAAGAGACAAACATATTGGGAATTAAGTGAGACATCCTTTTTACTCTCCATTATAGTAGTTAACTTTACGAAGTTAATGAGATGCAGTGACCAGTTCTGTTCCTTGAGCTCCAAGGGAACACTGACCTGTGTAAACTACTGCTGAACATCAAACTGTTACTACATCTGTGTAAGACTTGTTGTTTCTATGAAAACAATCCCTGGAGAATTGTGTTCAGTTATAGAATACCTGTTCCGGAAATCTTCACAATTGGAAAGAGCATAGACAAGAACTGCAGGTGCGAGCTGAGATCTGAACAATATTCTTGGGTATCTGATTTGAGTACAAGAGGTTTGGTTCTAAAGTGTGCAGCGTAGTCATTAGGAAACCATTTGAAGTTAGTCACATCTGCAGCTTCTCGCCTCCTCCGGAAAATAAGCCTTTAAGGTTCAAAGGTGGGGATCCCAAAGTAAAGCTGAAAAATAAGTAGATGGTGAAAGTGTAAGCCAGAATTTCTGTTATTTAGTTTAAATGTATTTCTGATTGAATTCAAAGGGCTACTTTTCTTTAGTTATATCAGCAAAGATTCTCATCATTCATCTACATGAGAAAATAACTGGAGTGTGAATTTATAGGCGAAGTTACACAACATCAGTTTCATGTGGATGAGATCTAGCTTGCAATAATGCATTAGGGAATCACTAGCAGTCTGTTAAAGCATTAATGTAAGACTACATTTTTTTCTACACATGTACCTATGTTCAATAGATCAATTTGCATCCTCTAAAATATACTGCTATTTCACTCTCATGAAGAATGCTTGGGAAATAAACTTCACAGGCTCTTGCACGCCACTGGTGAAAGCAAGCTTTATTTATGAGATAATAATGAACATCCATGCTTAATGCAGCAGGTACTGTCACAACTGAATGACAATGTAACTGCTATCATGGAGAGGGAGGGAGGGGTGTGGGGACGGGAGGGATAAAAAACAAAACAGTCTGTCTGCAACCCTTACTTGTCCCACCTTATGGACTGTACAGCTACTTTACTGACTGCATGATTATTTGTTTTCAAAGACCAGTCTTTACTGGACCAGCAGGCCAGGCTCATGCTGGAGTCCTTTACCTTGAATGCTGCTTTACACAGCACTTTGTCTAAAACTAGAATCTCCCATCTGTGCTGCTGTAACTGAACAAAATGATTAATACTAGCACAATGGACAAATATTTTGTTTAAAAATATATATATTACTGCTAATTGAAATTATTTCAGTTCTTGAGGCTGTCAGTATGTAAGAAGTTGAAATGAAGGTATAACCTGATAAAATGTTGTCTTTGAGTTGCACACATTTCTTAGAATGAGTGAGCTATCTACATGCAGGGAGTTGCATACTTAGGAAAAAAGAAAAAAAAAGAAATTTCTGGAAACACTCATAACATTAGGAACAAACATAATGGTTTAGATGCGTTATAAGTATGTTCTGAAGAAGTTGAAAAAGGAATGATTTCTTACAACAGAACTAAACTTAGTTTAGCCAGGTCACTAAATAAGAGCAGTACAGTGTTGTCCAACTCCAGTAAATGATGCCGTAGTTAACAAGGATTGCCTGCATCAGTTTGCAGAAACAGAAATTAAGTATATTTGTTAAGAAGACAAATTGTTTTTGAATCACTGGTTTTTCATTAAGAAATCCTTTTTTCTTATAATCTTTTGCATAACTTAAACTAGATACAACATCTTAGATGTTAGTGTGATTGCTTACATTTTAGTTTGTTTTTATTTTGGGGTTGTGTGATTTTTTTTGTTGTTGCTGTTTGCTCTATCAAGCCCAAAAAAGATTGAGCACTAATACATATAGACAAAGAACTCAGCTATAAGAACTGACAGATCTGAGCTCCTTCATAATAGTGCTGCCAAAGTGTTGGCCACACATTCGTGTCATGGGGGCGATTTGCCTCAACTTGCTTAATAAAGCATAACAAACACAGGGGAACAGAAGTTGGAATTTTATGCTGCCTCAATGAATGATAGAAACCTTAGGCATATATTTCAGGGCCTCTATACTGGATTTTGTGGGTTCTTTTCTCTCTTTTTTTTTTTTTTTTTTTGCATTGTCAAACTTTTTTCTCCATCTTTTGTCGTGTATAAAGCTTGAGGGTTCCAGATATTTCAGAGAATCTTTCATTTCCAAATATGCCAGCTATAAAAGAGATGGACAGACATTAAAGACACTTCAGAGACTGCTGTTTGTTTGGAAGTGTGGGTTTTGTTCCATTTTGTTAATTTGGAAATTCCTGTCTTGTTTCCCATAACCATAAACAAAAGTGTAATGTAGATGCTGCAAATGATGAAGACAGTTCTCCAAGGAATACTCTGTATGCTAACAGAGGGAGCTGTTATGTTTTATTACTACCTTGCATATTCAGCAGTATCTTTTTAGAAAGATAGCATACAGAGCTAAATCACACGGAAACCTCATGGATAGGGATGAAAACTACTTCTGTTTCTTTACTCTTTTGCATGAGTAAGAGAATGCATAATGCAGAAAACAGCTGATATAAAACTGAAGTTTAATCTTTGTAAGGTTTTGACATTTGACAGGGGAATAGCGCATCTGAGTACACGTAGTATTATTCATGTATTTTTCTTGTTTGGTTAGGGAACATAACACTTTTCATGTCTCTTAGTACAAAATACGTCCTTAATGTATCTGCATTTTCTTTTTCCTGCATGGTGTCTAGTCTACATTCTTAGCAGTGGGTATAGTCTACATACTTACTAGTCAGTATCATGTATCTTTGTTTACGTACAGCATTTGATACTATTTGTACACAGAGGCAGAGGTAATGTTTGTTCCATGGATCCTGTATGGTTCATATTCTTTAAATAAGACTCTAAATACACTATCTGGAAAACATGCAAATGGCACTCTCGTTTGCTATGTTGTTTTGTCACACACTAAAACATAACTTTTTACTGGTATGAGTTTTATAGAGAGTAGAATATATTCAAGTGCAATCTTTCTGATCTGCAAAGCTCTTTAAGCGTTTCTGCCCATTTAAAATGTCTGTGTCAAGTACTAACTCAGCAATTCTTGACAAATTATTATGTGGATTAGTAGAAGCAACGCTATTCTACTTCTAAACCTGTAATCTGCCCTGTATTTTCCTTTTCTTTCTTATAAGATATTTAAAGGGCCAAAGTCTTTTACCAAAAGAATGTGTTTATTTTTAGATTATTTTCCAAACATACACGGTGCTACGGATCAACTGCTGTTTATTGATTTGTTGTGTCAATAATTCCATTAACTGTGCTTCATATCATTCAGAATATGCGCTACTGCCCAAACATATGGTGTGGCACCAACAGCAGGGGACAAGAAGGAATGAGCATGAAGAAATTTAAGTTCAGGCAGCACTTCCCTCCTGTGCTATTAAGTTACTTAGTTCCAGCACACGGTGTTGAAGGAAACTTTACTTTGTGCCTTTGTTGAACTCTTCTGATGAATTCCAACACTTAGTCCTTTAAAGAATAAGTTTGGTGAAAACCTAAAAGGAAGAAAATGAAATGAAAGGGGATTCCACCACTAGATTTGTTCTGTTGTTTATATGAATGTCTTTTACGATAAATATTTTTTCCCATTATGTAAGGAAGGCATACTATGGGATACCGTATTCAGTAAACTTAAAGTTTGTATCTGATCCATTATTGCTCTTGATGTTTGCTTTTTCTTTTCTGTTTTCCTTTTATCCCAGAGAAATATTTTTTGTATTCGTGTCCTCCCCTGAAGTGTAAGCCTCTTCACAAACAGGCATAAAGTCTGATAAACTGTTATGAAACCTTGACTGCATTGTATGGTAAACTCTTCCTGTTTGCACTTGACACTGATTTTTTTATTAATATTATTTTTCCTTTTTTTATCACATTCTCAAGTGCATCTGATTAGTAGGATTTATTTACAGATTTTTCATGTTAATTCTGCAGATAGTCATAGATTTATCTTCAGAGCAGAGTATGCTATTGTACTGGTTTATGGGCTGGATTTGACTGTAAAATCAAATGCAAGAGATATTTGTTACTAATATTTATATATGTTTGTAAGTCTCATAGAATCACAGAATCACTGAGGTTGGAAAAAACCTCTAAGGTCATCTAGGCCAACTGTTAACTCATCACCACCATACTCACTAACCATGCCCCCCAGTGCCACATCTACATTTTTCTTAAATACCCCCAGGGCCAGTTACTTCAGTACCTCCCTGGGCAGCCTATTCCAATGCCTCGCTACTCCTGTGAAGAAATGTTTCCTGATATCCAACCTGAACCTCTGCTGACACAGTTTAAGGACATTACCTCTTGTCCTGTCACTGTTACCTGGGAGAAGAGGCTGACCCCTGCCTCACTACAACCTCCTTTCAGATAGTTGTAGAGAATGAAATATATAGATACACAAATCTTTTCAGCAAGGAAAGATATAAATAGCCTCTCAAAAAGTAAACTTCATTTATCAGATATTGTTGTAAATGATGTAGGATAAGTTAAAAATACAAAAGTCTAATTGTTTCATTTAATTTATCTGATACCCTTGGATTGTGTGATATCTTCAAAATCTTTGGAAGGGTTTGAAGTACCTTAGAGTGGTTTTCCTTCCTCCTCCTCCACATCACTGGATTGAATAGAACAGAGCTATAAGGTATAGTTAGAAAAGATTAATGATATAAGTAAGGGTACTCACTTGGCCTTAAAGTCAGTTATCTCCAACTAGAACAAACCATTATGTACACAAGTCTTTTTCCCTAAGCAGAGGACAGAGTTCTCAGTTACTCTATCAGTTTTGGTTTCTTTATGTTCCAGAGTAGCAGCAGACTTGGAACTGAGTTCCTGGTGCCAGTGCACTTCATGCACAAGTTGCTGTGCGACATCCTGCTTTATTTAATATTTCCTTAGTACTGCTGGGCTGTGAGCAGGCTGCTATCTAAGTGTGCTTGCTCAGTAGCTGGTCTCGGTCTCAATGTGTTTAGTAAATCAACACTTTTATGAAGTGCAAACTTACAGTGCACCAACAGATTGAGAGTTCTCATAAACTGTCCATCTGGTTGTGAGGGGTATGGAGGGATGTTGAGAAGGACACCTCACTTGTGCTACTGGAAGGAGGTGGAGAGCTACCAAGGTCGATAACTTGGGTATTTTTATTCAAAACATGGTCGAAGTGAGATGGGGATTTACCAAAATAGACTTCGGGTCTTGAGGTCTTCAGATGACTCACTGTTTCGCATTTATTTTTCTGCAGTAAATGATCATTTAGTTGGCTCCAGGTTTCCAAGCTCTCTTGTGGGCTACAAGAAAATAGTTGGTATCTGTTGTATCATGAGAGGAGTCTTGTTCCTACACTGTAGCTGAAGAAAGGCATTACAGTCAACATGTTGTTTTTTTGGGGTATAGAATGCAGCACGTGGTGGACGTGCTGTAGTTCTCTGGTAGATTCAGTCTGTGGTGGGTGAAGGTGAGAAGGCTGGCTGTCTGTGCTCTGATGCAGAAGAGAAAATATTTTTTGAGTGTATTAAGGAATCCAGAAAAGAAAAATGCCATTGATCACCATTCTTGGGCAGCCATCTTTCATATCCATAGATGACCTTTCAAAAAGATCTCACATACTTCTCCTTTTCTTAATATAGAAATATTGGTTGTTTTGTTTTTCTCTTCAGATTGGGCCTTTGATTGTAGATTGCATGAAATTGAACTAGATCTTGAGCTATGTACCTGCAGCTATAGCTACATCTGCCTCTGTTCCCTTGTTTCCCCTGTTCTCAGGGAAAAACAGCTTCACTGTGTGTTTGTTATGAAATCTAGTAGGCTGAACCTCACCAGAGCATAGTTTACATGCCTGATAGTCACAGGCCACTGTGACACACGGCCTTGGCAGGTTCAGTCTGACATTTGTACACTCCTGGCCACTATGTTGCTTTCTTGACATCTACTTTTCCAAGCTATTACTATACAGGTGGGCCATCTCAATTTTCTGAGGTAAAACCATTAACTATTACTGCCTCAAAGGATGAGCATTCAGGTAGCAGGTACTTTGCATTGTTCAAGCATTGGGAACGTGCAGTTACTCACTGAGCTCATCCAAACTATGTTTTACTTGTAAGAAATCATTTTGTTAAGGAGTGTCTTCACTAACAATCCTATAAGAATCACTGTAATGTTTGTAATGTGGATGCAAGATCAGATTTGCTGGCTTAAACATTTTGTCTATCTTTTAAAACTATACCATCTCTTTTTTTTTTTTTTTTTTTTTTGTATTTTATTTTAACATTTTTATATTCTCTTCCTTTTTTTCCAAAGCATCTTTTCCCTCTTTTTTTTTTCCTTTTTGTATGAAGTTATAAATAAATATGACTCTAGTGAGGAGTGAATGTAACTTTGAGAAGTCTGTTTTTTAAACTAAAATAGTATTTATGTGGGTGTGCCTTACCCGTTTCAGTAAAATTAAGCTCTGCCATAATACACTGTTATTATAATCACAATTCTAAATGCTTCCACTCCACCCTTGTTTTCTCTTCCCACTCCTCTTCTCCTTTATCCACCCCTCCCCCTCCCAAAAAAAAGAAGTGTTCATTGAATTATAAGTGTCAGCTTTATTGCATAACAAAGATACATATATAATTAGTTACAATCAAGAACTAATAGCGCAAGCATAGAATGCCATTAAAACCAACACAGGAAGGCTACAGTGGCCAACTACTGATTCTGAGACCAATGTGCCAAGCCCCTTGTACCTTTCCTCTTTTCCCATCCTTCACACCTGTTTCACCTTGCACTCTTTTTGAGGAACTCCTATCCCCTAGCTTCTTTTATGCCTTTCTGTACCTTCCATTTTCTCCTCTTCACTTGTCTCTTTCAGGCATATATATATATATACATATATAACTACTTGTCTCTGCTGTCCTGTAGAACCTGAAATCACTGTTGGTGATAGTCTTGTTTCAATTTCAGATTGCATATATGTGGTTTGTTTTTGTTCCTCTATCTTGCTGTTTTTCTCCTGAAACAGTGCAGTAAAATAAGTGAAATTTCAGTTTACAGTATTTTATAGCTTACCCATAACTGAAAGTAAACCTCACAGAGAAAGGACATTTCTCTCCATCCTGCTTTCATTGTCATATTGAGATTGTAAAAACTGTTCTAAATAGCAAGCTTCTTCACAAATGTCTTCTATTTTTAAAGGCTTCTTGGACAACACAGTATAGTGAAGTGGCTACTACAGCTTCTGTGAAATTGCATTGGAGATTGTAGCTCCTATGTGGCTTTGTATTACCTTTAGGCAGTGTGATTCCAGCAAACATCAACAACAACAGAGAAACCATAATTATACAGACACTGTGCTTACGTCCAGGACTCACAGGAAAATTTTTTGTTTCTCACATTATTGAGGCACCTGCAAGAAAGTGGAAGGGTGATTGTGTTCATAGTGAACGTCCCATCCAGACTTCAGGATAGTTCTATATATTTTTTTGCATATGCACTTTAATTTCAGAGGTTTGAGTTCCTCTATTGCTAGCAAGCATAGCATGGTGCAGAAGGTAAATAAGTTAAATTTCTATTTGTGAAGTTCTGAGCAGAAAATTAAACCATATCAAGTTTTAACTGAAGTGTTTTGTATCATCTTGCTCTAGGTTGTTGGAAGAGGAGCCTTTGGTGTGGTCTGCAAGGCAAAATGGCGAGCTAAGGATGTAGCCATTAAACAAATAGAAAGTGAATCTGAAAGAAAAGCTTTCATTGTAGAGGTACCGTAAGTTTGTTGGCAATCATGGGTTTTGGTAGAGCTTGTTTTCTTTTCATGTTAAGTGTTAAAAACTATGTCTGTTTTACAAAGTCCATGCAGCCTATGGTACTCAGTACAGTGTTAGGATAGTCAGAACACAGTGCATCTCCTTTAGCTCACTCCCATAAAAACTGGAAGGAAAGAGGAAAAGAGAGGCAGAGGAAATGCCACGTTTTGGATTCTGTCCCAGTGTGAAGTCAAGACACAGCTGAAATACCCATTAGCATCCTGGATTAGTACTTTCAGGTGCTTGAGCTAGGCTCTTCATTCAGTGGCTTGAATCATTCTGTCATTTTTATGTGTAGGTTTGTTAATACATGTGAAATGTTCAAGGACAAATCACTCATCCATTCAATGTCTATTTCCTTAGAAAGATTTTGAGTAGTTCAGATATACTGATAAGCTTCCCAACATGTAAATTTTCTAGAATTAAGTGCTAGGTATTTCAAATGAGGTGTATTGTGTCATGCTGCTTAGTAAGAATCTTAAGATGTTCAGGATATACAAAATTCAGGATGTACAAAAAACATCTCTCAGTCATTGAACTAAAAATGTAACATATTTAAGGAGTAAAGGTAGTATATTTGTTAGAGGTCTCTTATGTAAAAACGCTGTTCATTACCATCATAAATTTTCAGTGTTCCTAATCTGAGACTTACTTAATACTGAGTAGATCAGACAAGTCTCTTAGCATTTTTGTGTTAGAAGATTTGAGAATCACGGAAATTATTGATAATTACTGGGATTCAAGAAGTCCTATACAGTATAAGCATCAGATGTAATATTCCAGTTTTATTACAACATCTAAAGTGCACAGCAGAAGTGCCATTAGATCTCTAGACCAAATGGCAGAAAGCATAAGCTGCCTCAGAAGTCTACATAAAGTACAAAAAAAAATCCTTTACTTCTATCTAAGGGTCAAGAAAAATTCAGTGCAAAATAGTCTCCTCTCTGTAGTAGGCATATTTCTAAACACTCTAAGTACAAGCAGCAGTAGGCTCTCAGAACTGTCACATTAATATTAAACCCAGTAGCATACACTATAGGCTTGAGGCATTTTTTTTCCCCAGAGTAGCTCGCTTTATTGTTTATAAAGCCATTATGATTCAGATTACTTACGAGGTTAGGCAGCCTGACTTGAAGGATGAGCACAAGACCACAAAACCTTTAAAAAGCTGGCGTTGCACAGTGCTTATGATTTTAATTTTCTTACTACACCAAGAAAGAAAGAAAACTTTAAATTTAATTTCTTGAAAATGTCTTTTAAATTCTGTTTCAATTAGAAGCAGATCTGATTATATATATTAACTTGCAAAAAAAGGTTGTAATTTCTTAAATACCATCGAGGTTTATGCAGATGTATAAAACTTCAGTTGCTGTTGTTGTGTATGAATTATAGATGTGAAAATAAAATGTTAGCATTTTTTTGAAATTAAGTGTGATTTGTCTTGCAGCTTCGACAGCTGTCACGAGTAAACCATCCCAATATTGTCAAGTTATATGGAGCCTGTCTAAACCCAGTAAGTTACAGCTTTGTCAGTGTGATGAAGGATAACTAGCTCACTATGTGCAAACATCAACATGCAAATGTGTGATTTATACACAAAAAAGTTTGCATTGTATCAATTTGGTACATTTGAGCCACAATAGGGCTTATTGATATAGATATAGATAGAGGCTGTACGTTGGTTGATATTTTCTGCTATGTTTTCTGTTGTTTTCTCTCTCCTGTTAGGAAAAACAAATTTTTTCAAGAAAATCTCAAAAAAAAATTTTTAAACACTGGTTATATTTCAATTTGTCAAAATGGCATCTTGCCTATTACGTATGTAGTGTCATTCAGACATTTAGTCCTATTAATAGCAAATCAGCAATGCAGAAATACACAAGAATCATAGTTTGTAAATCAGATCCTGTTCTCCTACATGCATTTTTCAAGATTTGCTCTCTTCATGCCACTGCTGCAAACAGTCCCAAAAATTCTAAAAGCAGAAAAGCAAGTACAGGACAAACACATCCTTAACTAATTCTAATGTGGAATTTATAAATTATTAAAGTATGCTGCATCACTTTGTTCCTAGAACTGATTACATGTTTATTTTAACCTAGTACTTGAAACTGTTGAAAACCATTCTGAGAAAAGAGTAAAAGCAAATTAATTGTAGTCTGAAGACAGCATTTGATTTTCAAGATGAGGGAGGGAAGGGGAAAGTACGTTCCCTTATTTCATAACTTACAGTTTTTGTTTACAGTAAGCCTGACTTTACCTCATATTTAAATGTTCTACTAGCTATGTTGTGGAACACTGCAGGTCCTCTCGAAGAACTTATGGTTTACAAAATCTGTTTTCTGTCCCTTCATTTAAAGCATCTATATTTTTTGTCCCCTCTCATCAAAGGTGTGTCTTGTTATGGAGTATGCTGAAGGAGGTTCTCTATACAATGGTGAGTATCATTTTTATATATCTTCCTGGAGCTGAAGTACCGGTGTTAGCGAAAATATCTAAAATATGTCATTTCATACATATGTTTTAAAATAATCTTGAAGAGAAAGAAGTGTGCTTCTAAAAATTACTTCTAAGCCTATTAATTTGTTTATTGATATCAGATTGGTAATATCTGTAAAAGTCATTTAAGATTTTCCTGTGAAAAACTTTGTCTGAATAAACTTTTCCTTACTTGTAAATTCCCATTGTAGTTGTTTAACATAGATTTTACCTCTTCCTGAGAACAATTAACTTCTTTCATATTGTTAATCGCTAGTTGGCAGAATAGAAGTATTGGGAGAAACATACTAAAACTTAGATACTATTTTGGCATTTCCCTTAATTTAACAGTCTGAAAATGGGTATTTTAAGTTGCAGTGATAAGTACATAAGTTCTGTACTGCTTTCTAATTGTGAAATGTTAACTCCATTGTATCTGTTGTAATATGCAATAAAGTTCTTTTTAGTTTGTGCCTTTGTTTTGCAGTGCTGCATGGTGCTGAACCTCTGCCTCATTATACTGCTGCACACGCAATGAGTTGGTGTTTACAGTGTTCCCAAGGAGTGGCATATCTTCACAGTATGAAACCAAAGGCCCTAATTCACAGAGACCTGAAACCTCCGAAGTAGGTTTATTGCTTATATTCTGTTTTTTCTTACAATTTGAATTGAAAATCATTTTTAATAATTTCATTGTATTTGACACAAATACCTTTAAGTGATAATATATATATTGTACTGTGTTCTAAATGAAAACTGTGTGTTTGAAGCTTTGGTTACAGAGTGATAGTGTGTGGTACAGGAAACAAATTGTAGTTACTATATTTTTGTTACACCAGAAAAGCATCCTGTTCCTCGCCTTTCTCACAGGAAAGGATTTTCATAGGGATAGGGCTCCTGTTCTGAGGCTTGTAAAGTGTCTCAGCTTTACAATGGGTAGTGGTACTCAGAAAGAGAGGATTGGGTTTGGTTTTAATGTATTTAATCTGATATTGTCATATTTAATCTGACATGATCATCTTCTTCTATATTCTCCTCTTGCCCATTCCACTACCCATAGCCAAAATCTCTCACCGCTTTTCAGTGAAATAAAGATGAATATCTATTCTATCCAGGCAGTTTGTTGATCTGACTGATCTTAGAACTGTACAACCTTCGGATCTGGTTCCACAGGTTTGATGGAAACAGAGATTTGCAGGATCACCCACTTTTAGTAGTTGCCAGCACGTCTACCAGATGAAATTATAGTGTGAAGTCACACTTTGAATCTTGACTTCTTTCTTGTATCCCCGGTTTTGATTAAGATTTAAATAACTAGACTGACTGACATTAATGGGAGCCTTAATCGTTATTCTTTTGGCAAAAATTTTTACAGCACTTGTTTTTCCTTCTCTCCCATCTGAAAGATTAAATTTTATCAATATATCCTTAGTGGATTGTTACTTAGAATATTTAAAATCTAGCATGGAAGAAATATGTGCGACATAGAAATATGAATAAATGAGAAAGTATATTTGATTTGATAACTGTTTTATATGCTCAGATTAGGCACAAGTGGTCTTACTTATTTCTCAAATTACAAAACTAAAGCATTGAGTAGCAAAGACTGATATTTATTTATATTAGAATCATTTGGGGGTAAAAATGTCATGTTTTATCACCAGGCTATTTCATCCTACAACTTGGATTTTTTTTACTTTTTTTTTTAATTTATTTTTATTTATTTATTTATTTATTTATTTTACTTCCTTGGCAGTTTGCTCTTGGTAGCTGGGGGGACAGTTCTAAAGATCTGTGATTTTGGTACAGCCTGTGATATTCAAACACACATGACCAACAACAAGGGGAGTGCTGCTTGGATGGCACCTGAAGTTTTTGAAGGTAACAATAATTTATGGTGTTGTTATTATACATTCTTTCTAGGGATGCAACTTTGAATGTATTTTTGTAGGAAATAAAAACTCCATTTAACTGTACTTCTATTTCAATTGTCATATTAAAGTTTGAGATAGCAGTTGAAAGTGTCTTGGCAAAACACTAAATTTATTTTAAAATCTGTATGTTTGTATATTGCCAAATAATTACGCAAAGTTTCTAAGAGCAGCACCAAACAGACTGAATCATGTTAGTGTTATACCATTAATTACTTGAAGATGTGGGACCTTCATGTCATTTCCATTTTACTTAAGGGATACCTTTAGACAGCTGCTGTTTCTTATTTTATGACTAAGTAAAACTAAGTAATAGAGGGCTATTTCACAAGTATTGTGCTATTTCTGAGATTCTTAAGTAATTTCAAATTTTCCTGACATTTAAATATACTGTTATTACTTTCACTCCCTATTCTGTTCAGTTTTTATCTTTAGAGTTTGCCTGTTAGAGTCACTAAATCGAACATAATTGCCTTCATTTTCAAACCACCACTTTCTTGTAATTCCATTTTTGTCTGGTTCTCTTTGTGTCTCTTTCTTAGTTTTCTTCATCTCTTGAGGTTTGATGTACTTCCTCTTCCCTGCCTACTGAGAAACTTGTTATTAAGAGTTAATTTAGTTAAGTAAAAATACAAACTGTTTCTTTGAGAATAGCTGGGAAAGGCTGTTGTCAGTTGATAATTAGATAGGTATAATTTCTTTATTATTACTAGGGAAATAATTCAGTTGTCATTTGATTTCAAGTTAAATACCTTTCAGCACTGATTGTGATTACTAGAGGGGTCTGGAGATGTCATCTTCCTGCTTCAGAAAGCAGGTGTTCTGTTTTGCAGTGTCCACAGTTAACATTTTTGGGAGGGGTTTCCTCCTGGGCACCAACTTTGGAGCTTTTACTATGGAGGTACCTTATTCTTCTGCTTGTAACTTTGGGAGATCATCCAAGGATGATTCTGTTTCTTTCTGGTGCCTAAAAAATTTCCATTATGTCACTTTATACTGGAGCACCTACTTTGTTTCTTTAACTTTGGGTAGAAGTGGTTCCTTTCTTAACGTTTGTTTACTATTAAATGAAATTGTGTAAATTAGAGATGTCTTTTTATTTTAGAAATTATCTATTGCACTATTAGTGTTAAAGCAAAATTTTGATTTTGAGTGAAAAAAGTAAAAACTGATTCTGAAATAAGAGCACTGTGGGGATTTACAGTGCTTATCTTAATTTCTCTGCTATGTGAATTCAGCAAGGCAGAATAAAGAAATATTTTATCAGAAATTTATTGTTGGATGGCAGCAGAAACTTTCAGTTTGCAGTTAGCTTTATGTACCTTTTCCTGAAAGGTGTTACTGTTGATGCCACAAGTCTTTTTTGCAAGAATCAGTATAAAGGAAAGACCAAGGAATCCAGTAAATTCTGTGATGCAACGTATCAAATTAGTCCTGGAACAGTCATTAAAGTATTAATGTATTACAAGAGTATTAAAATTATGTCACAATTGTTAAACTTGTTTGCATGTACTGCTACATAAACAGTGGGATAAGCAGTAATATTATTTTGGTACTGTTTTAGTACTAAGTTTTAATCAAGATCTAAAAAGACTTAAGAACTTTCTCTTGTAGGTGACGTACTTAAAAAGTGGTTATTAATGTAGTTTCCCTATTATTATTACTTTCTCTCAGTTTTAAGTACTAGGGCGCTTAGGCCCTTGTACTAATCATACAGTCTAAATGAAAATAATATCACTTGGTTAGGATAAAGTGAATGAGAAGCAAGCACTCTGAGCTCCTTTAGCCAAAATGATTTTTAAAATGCTTTGAGATAATTGGATATTGAGAAGTGATGCATCTGCTGTCCTACCTAAATCTGTTATGTAATAAAACAATAGGATATCCTCCTTATGTTAGATACTTGTTTTGAACTATCACTTTTCAGGACCAGTTTTCAGCTTCGAAGTAGAATTTCCTTGCTTAAGCACCAGAATACTTTCCCATCGTAGGCTGTCTGTCTGCCACTGTGTACCATAGTGTCTTCACTCCTCCATTAGTACCAAATATCATTTCTAGACAGCTTTGTCTGCTGAAAAGTGACTTCATCAGATCTTCAGATCTGGCAAAGACAAGAGGCTTAAAAGTTGTCACTTTCTTCTTGTCATGCAGGAATTTTGATAAAAGGGATAGGGATGGCATTCTGTAGTGCTTTGCTCCACACAGAAGCATTAAAGCTCTTGCTGAGCACCTGTCTTGCCATTGCTGGGGAAAATGGCTAGCAAAAGTGGAGTACCTAAGATGGGGTGAATGTGTAGCTACAAGTGCTGTCACTGTATAAACTTAACAATTGTTTTGCTGCCCTTGTAATCTACCATTGTTAGCAGCTACCTTTTGAGGAGAAATCTGACTTTGTTATTCCCTTTCAGAAATTTTTGAATTCATCAGCCACATTCAGCTACTTTGATACAGATGCAAAGGGTTTCAGAGATATCAAGTTCTTAAGAGCTTGGTAAAATCAGTAGATAAAGAAGTTCACATGAGTGCCCTTGCTTAGAGAGGATTCCAGTACGTGGCTGCAGCCTGTTTGTTCAGTTTGGCTTTCAGAATATCCAGTCTGCAAGAACTGGTCTGAGGGCACACTGCTTTCCTTGCAGTTTGTCAGAGGTACAAAGGGCCAGAGGAACACAGGTTATGGGAAGTGTGGAGCCTGTTGCAACTAGGTGTTACAAGATGGATATTGGCGTGAAACTACACTCCATTAATTCCACTACTTATGAAACGATTTCTCTCAATGATACTTTCTTATTACATATTAATTTTAAAAATCCCTATTATTTATATTTATGCTCTCATTATCATGTTATTAACCGTTCGCACTTCTTTCAGTATTTGCATGAATTAAGACAACATAACATACAGTCTTTTTTCTGTAAAAGTCTTTGTCTTCTGCACCTGTGACCTGGAGACCCAGAAATATTTAATTTGTGATCAAGCAACTTGATTTAAGTAATGTCATGACAAAAAAGCAGAATAATAAACAGAGAGGAAATCAGATGGTACAGGATTAGGGAATCTGCTGATGTTTTATATGTTAACTTCATGATTCTGCTGAAGACCTGTAATTAATTGAGAGCAAGAGATGTGACAGAGATGGCTAACATACTGTGATTAATATGGAAGTAGCGAGTTCAACAAGAATATCTAGATGAAACAAGGATAGAATTAAGTTCTGAATTCAAAAGATCTTTGACATTTAATTAATTACATTTGATATTTTATAACCAAACTGACACAGATTGTCATCTCAGGATGACTCCAAGTGGAACGGACTGATTTCCAGAGAGAGGCATTCTTAATGATCATACTGTCAGATGATTTCAGACTTAAGTTAGCTTGAATCAAACAGCTTTAGAAGACCTTATTTTTGTAAGAAAGCAGATATGAGGTGAAAGGAAGAATATAGAGCTATTTTTCACGTGAAACTGTACTTATTAAAAGTGAGTTATAGAAAAGTTACACAGAAAAGAAACAGAGTATATTTCTGATTTCTTCCAGGTAGCAATTACAGTGAAAAATGTGACGTTTTCAGTTGGGGTATTATTCTCTGGGAGGTAATCACCCGCAGGAAACCTTTTGATGAGATTGGTGGTCCAGCTTTCCGCATAATGTGGGCAGTTCACAATGGTGAGTTGAAAATGTTTAACTGCTTTTTAAGTTGTATGTTTCACCTATAAATTTGCGAAACATTCTGGAGCAGGCATCTTTAAATTACTAGTTTTTCATTTCTATGGCTTATTTAATAAGGATTTCTGTCATAAAGATTAAATATTAAGACACTAACTCTTCTGTGTTTGTGTGGTTTTTGTGTTATTTGGCTGATACATTGTTTGCATTTTCTGCTACATATAGCTACTGTATGAATAAACAAGGGAGAAAATCTGTACATTTGTTACAATTACTCATTTTAAAAGATTTGACAGTGGTCTGTCTTGTACTTTAAAAAAAAAAAATAGCCGTTTTATCCAGACAAATTGCAGTTTTCTTACTTGGAGCTTCCTTAAAAATGGGCATTTACACTATGAATCTATGAGTTCAAGTAACTTAACCCATATTTTAAAATGCTAAAAACTGTCAAACTCAGCATTACCGTAAGACATTAAAAATGTTACATTGTTTTTTAATCATTCTACCATCTGAATTGTTTTATCTAGGATCCTGCAATCACGGAGCAGGACTTTACTGTACTGTGTACTGTACAGAACAGAGCCATGTTCCCAACACTTTATGATAATAAACAGGAGAAATTATTAGGATTAAAATGGATGAAGCAGTGGTAAATGTCACTCAGAATAATAGACTGTAGTATCTTAATTCTAGCAGTATGACTGTTTTAACAGTGTACTTTCAGTTATTATGGCAAGGCAAAGTTGTAAGAAGAGGGCAGTAATGGTAGCGATATAGTTCACTGAATGTCTGCCAAGAGTTTCTACCATTTGTGAAAACCACCGACAAAGAAAGAATGAACTGAGTGAACTTATTTGGAAGATCTAATTAACAAGCAAACAATGATGGCTGGCACTGTGCCTGAGAATCATTGTTTTCGTGCTAAATGGTAGAAGCTCAAGGTGAGAATAGGCATCTTGTTTGATGAAGTACTTAAAGGTGGCAGGCATCAGTAGGATGGATAAGCATTACAGTCAGTGGTACACAAGGAAAAATGTTTCCAAGTAGCAATTCTGAGTGAAGAGAGAGGTTCTACATTTCAGTTTTTCAAGGGCGCAAGTCATTGAATCAGGCCTGATGAGAAACTTAATAAATGTGAGTGTAATAAGTCAGAAGGCCTTGCTAAGTTTCAGAAATAGAGGAAGAAATGTCCAGTTCAATTTTTAAAAAGTCTTTTTTGTTTCAATTCTCTACACTGTTGTAATTTATGTATTGTTACAACTGTTACATTTTTAAGACTCACTGCTTTGTTTGCAAAACATCTCTACATGTCATGTGTTAAGCACAGCTGGATGCCTGTTAATTGGATTTGTTGTTAAAATAATGAGTAGAAAAGGAAACAAACCTGAATGAATAGGTTATACTACAGTGGAAGTAAAATACGTAATTGAAAATATCTAGAGTCCATGAAAAAGTCATCCAGAACTGGTGCTTCTGCTGCTTAATAGCTTTTCAGAAAGAGCAAAAGCAGCTTCAAAAATACATTTTTTGTGCGTGAGTTCAGCATTAGATATCAGAGACATCTGGCACTTCCCTGCTTAGAGCTTCATTCTGCAGAAAGCCATAACATATTCAGTGGCCATTTTAAGTACCACTGCAATACATTGTATTTGGTCAATCAGTGAGTTTATGCAGATAACTACTGAAGGAAAAAATTCATTTCATTTCTAATTTTTGTTTCTCTATATGCCTGTAACTTGTTTGTAGACAAAAGGAACATTGTCTGTTGTATGGGCCAGCTCCTTCAGACTACAGTTATCTATACTTTTTCCTGTATTTGTTTAGCAAAATATCAGAAGGATATCATTCACTGTCACTCTTCTTAAAGTCTGCTTAACTTTTTCTTATGATTTCATTTTTAGGTACTCGACCACCACTGATCAAAAACTTACCTAAACCAATTGAGAGTTTAATGACCCGTTGTTGGTCCAAGGATCCCTCACAACGACCTTCCATGGAGGAAATTGTTAAAATAATGACACACTTGATGCGGGTATTATGTTTGTTTTAGTATCTTTATCATTTCTTAACTTATTCAGTTGAGAAATTGAATTACAGTAGGTATGCCTTTTATCTCACTTGAGTGACAGGCTCATGGTTTCCTCTCTCCCCTTTTTGATTTGAAAAAAGAAAAAGATATCAAATTGCTGCAGTCAAGAAGAGGAGTGATTTGTTTCCTCTAAGGGAGGAGTAGGGTATTTTGTTTATAACAAACATGGAGAAATTAATAAAAGGAATCATAGATATATTTTAATGTATTATTTTAAATAATGACTTCTTTTTTCTAAATCAAGTCTTTTGTATAATACAGAATTTATTGTATTTACGAATTATTTTATAAAGTATTATTTATACTACTTTAAAGTAATTACTTTTTATTTTTATTAAAACACTGTTTATTATCACAGTACTTTCCAGGAGCTGATGAACCTCTGCAGTACCCTTGCCAGTATTCAGATGAAGGGCAAAGCAACTCTGCCACTAGTACAGGTACACTTGTATAAATAAGAGAAAACAATGGAAACATGAAGAGGCACAGAAGGGTTATATAATACAGTTTCGTCTCGATTTTGAACTCAAATTAGAAAAGATAATCTTTCAAAAATCTTAAGTATTGGCAGGAATCCATTTTTTGCTAAGACCTCATACCATATTTATTATTCTTATACAAATAGTTTTGCTGAAGTATGTCTTCAATGGAAAATGGGCAAACTTGCAGTAGTTCTTGCAGTAAGTACAGTAATTTAAATGAAGAACAAGGAAAACTGTAGAAAGAGGAGTAGAACAAAATGTAGACTGGGCTGTCAGGTAATGTTTCCCCTACAGAAACAGTTTTACTTAAGAAAATTAAGATTGTTCTGTCCTCTGATTTTATAGACAAGTTTTCCCACTCCGGTTGTCTTTACCTTCTGCTATCTAATTTGTTTTCTACCTCCAAACTTCTTCTATTTTGAATAGAGCTTTTTTGGCTACTTTACCACTTAATGACCTGCAAATTATATTTCAAAATCTTTTCCAATGCGTCATTTTACTGACTTTACTAGGTGTTCTCCACTTCTCAGCACAGGATTGTTGGATATGATTTATAACTTTAAACTATGAATACATATTGATTGTTGTTTTTTCAAGTATTGTACCCCTCTATGTACTTTATATGGACACAGAAATGATGGACTTTAATTGTGAATTATGTTGCTGGTTGTATTGTTCATTTACCATCTACTCCAACTGTTTCAGAGGAAGCTAAAGAATGAATTCAAATGTCATTGTAGTAGTTAGTTGTATATTCTGTCTTCCACCCACTCCTCTTCAGATTTTCTAATTAGGGATCTGTTGCAAGTTGGCAGCTTTCTTTTCATTAAAAGTTACCTTAAAGCAAAGTTAAGCTTCTGAGAAGGAGGATAAGAAATACACTTTAGGGTTTTTAAAGGAAATGTATTCTTCCTGTGAATTTCCAGGTTCATTTATGGACATCACTTCCACCAATACAAGTAACAAAAGTGATGCAAACATGGAACCAAATGACTTCCAAGGAGCTTCTACCAATGACACTATAAAACGTCTAGAATCAAAATTGGCACAGCAAATGAAAAATACAGCCAAGCAACCAGTAAGTGAATGTCTGTAATTTAGAACAGTAATCATCAAATTGATGAAATGGACAAAAGTCTATCTGCAATGCTACTGTATTTTCTTTAAAAAATATTACAAAAATGGATTCAGTTACTTATAAGAAAGAAGCATGAAAGTGGATGGAAAAACACTAAATGATTCTAAAAAGAAACTGGAAGGCTCACAAGAAGTACTTTCAGTGAAATAAAATAAAGAGTTAATTTGATTTAAGGGGATTCATTAGGTTTAAAAAAAGTTGCATTTGAATATCATTACCTTAAGTTAGAAGTTCAGTGTAACGTGGAAGGATAATGCATTGACGTGACGCTTGAAAACACTGTTATATTTCTAGTGCGATGGATAAATACAAATATTCTGACAATATTGACCTAATTATACCAAATTTGTGTTAGAGTAAATTTAGTTCTTTGCATGTTACAAGATATTTGGTTCTTACGTGCCATAATAGTTTAAATTTTTACCATTTTAAAAATTTGCTTGGTTTTTAAATCTGTTGTCAAAGTATATTTTACTTTACATACTGAGTATATTACGTGGAAGCTTCTGCAGATTTGTTTTCCTTCTTTTTAAAATTCTGACCATTGAAACAGGGTGATCCTGGCCGTTTGAGTTTACCACCGTCTCGTGGGAGCAGTGTGGAGAGCTTGTCAGATGTTCGTGGGAGACCACAGTCAGCCCTTGTTTCAGGGGAAGCCAAAAGGATGAGTGCTGACATGTCCGAAATGGAAGCAAGAATACCTTCTACCGCAGGTAAAATTATGTCTGGGGGCTAGAGTAAGGAATTGGTAGAAAGGAAGACTATTTTAAAAATAAATTAATAAGAAAAGAGGGAAAAAGTCTTATGAAAGGTTAATAAAATTAGCTGTGTGAAAATATTTTAACTTTTCGTGTGATCTTTCTCATCCTTCATTATCTGTAGTGGGATGTTGTACATTTAGCTGCAAGGCAGGTACTTTAATTAGGTACTTCTAAGGTTGCAGAAGAGATTACTTCTGTTCGATTAGACTTTCACCTTTCTAAAATCATGCGGAGACTTCTAAATATCAGTCCTATTCCAAGTACGCAAGCTTTATCTTTTGCATCTATCATAATTATTTATAAAATAGCACTTTCTTTGCAGTTATTCTTTTAATATGTAAAAATGGATGGTTGGTGTTAAGTCAGTATGTTCCCAAATAAGATTTAAAATCCACTTTGACATATTTCAGAAAGATAAGTGTATTTTATTTATCAGATGAATAAAGCATAATATCTTTTGTTAAAAAAGAAAATTAGCTTCAGGTACTTTGCTTCAAGTAGCCTTAAACTGTCGTGACTAAATACTGAGTCCTTGAGTGAATTGGAAGTATTGTGTAAGCATAAATACATAATTTTATGGTGAAAACAATTCTCAGTCTTCCCAGAAGATCAATTTAATAAAAATGTTTGTACTTTGCAAATACTTTCTTATCTCTTTTCTTCATCAAAGATATTGTTTGTTAATTTATGCAGACCTCAAGCATTAAGTTTGACATCTGAAACTTCTTTTTTAATGATAGATAGCCATAATTTAATTAGTGGACAAAATTACTTTGGTTTGTTTAGGGTTATTTAGTTGATATAGTATTTCTTCACAAATCTGATAATTAGTGTAATCCAAGAAACTGTAAGAAATAAGGAAATACACATCATATTCTGACACTTTTCAACTAGGACTACTTTATTTTTGTTCTGTGTTGTGTAATGGTTATTCAAGGATCTTGTTTTACTAAATACTGAAGATATTCATGAGATAATATTATCTTTCCCTAAACACTTCTACTTTTATGTACTTATTTTAAAGCCTTACTCCAAAATTTTGTCTTTTGTATTGTCAATCTTTGACTGATCGGTTGTGTAGCACTTCACCTTGAATATTTCTAAAGGTTTCCTAACACAGAAGGCAACTATGTACTTACCTGATAATAATAACATGTTTTTATTTTAAAATGTCAGGACTCACTGACCCTCTAAAGTCAATGTAAGGTTTTGACATTAGTGGAGATAACTGTGGCCTTCCTTTGTGTGAGTTTTTAATTTTCCTGGTTTGTCCTCCTTAAGTACACTGCTTTGAATAGTAATTGACATTTCAGAATACTGTATGGATTTTTATTATTATTATTATTTATTTTTTTTTGTTATGACTGTAGGGTTTCTTTTTCTTGACACGAAAGAATATGTTGAATATTCTGGAGTTTTGAGTTTTGTTTTGTGTGTGGGCTGTTGGGCTTTATTTTTTGTTTGTTTGTTTTCTTTTTTAAATTATTTCAGGCAGTAAACGAAGTAACCAACCACTAGAAATCAGGCCAAACCCACCTGGCCTTACATTTTTCAAAAAGAGTTGAAACAACACTGTGTTGTTTTTGCTTTGGTTTTTAATGTTGTTAACTTCATGACAGAAATAATATGCAGTAAACTGAAATAGAATTGTGGCTGGATGAGAATCAGGCTGTAGTTAAGAGTAAATAAAGACAAAAATATTTAATAATCTTGTTTTATGTATTGCTAGACTTAAGTGTTAAGAGTAAATTGTATAATACGCACCACTTCTTCACATTGTTTGAGATAGATTTGCTGCAACATTCAATCTTTGGGAGATATATTTAGACTTTTATCTAAATGGGAACTATTTTTCTGTAACTACACAAGTGGCAAAATAAAAATTAAAAATATATATTTTTATTTTAAAGTATACAATGTTTCATATATCCTTCAGAAATTGAGACATTAGTGGTGATATCCACTTCTCAAAGCAAAAAATCTTCACTAGTAGGGTAAAATAGTTGAAGGCAGGAACAGTTGTCTAATGCAGTAACAGGAAACTTTTTTTCAGGAACAGACTACCTTTACTTTAACAGGAGATGATTCAAAGATAAAAAGTATCCAACTTTTCATCTTGTTTATAAAATAGTTTGTGCCCAGCACTAAAGAGGAAATGTTATGTAAGTTCAGGCGATCGAGAATTTGTTCTGAATATACAGGTGATCTGAAACAATTTAATTTATTCTCTGTTTGGATAATTACATTTGGTTTTCCCTTCTTTGTTGCTGTGCTGCTTTCTGTGTTTGACTTTTGTGTTGCTAACTTTAACTAATTACACAGTGTTGTATTGACAGCTAGTTCTGCATTTTTGCTTTTTAACAGTTGCTTTACTATGTGTAAGCATGAGTGAAAGGCAATGCAGTTTATTCTGCATGAAATACTTTTGCATGAACTACAGTTTAACAAAATTTATGAAAAATGCAATATGACAAATTTAATAATTTTGCTATTGCCTTTTTAGTGTTTTGCATGTGTATTGTATGTGTGTATTTTTTCAGCCTATTCCAAGCCTAAACGAGGCCATCGTAAAACTGCTTCATTTGGCAACATTCTGGATGTCCCTGAGATCATCATACCAGGTATCGCAGACCAGGTGAACGGTTCAATTGGTTAAGATGCTGGAATAATGATCAGACTGCTAAAAAATACTTCTTGCTCCAGCTGCACTAGAACAGACCTAGAAATATCCCAATGCATTTTCTCTGTCTCAGTAAAGAGGAGCATGATCTTTTAGTACTAACTTACTTCTATCAGTGAAGGATGTGATCTTGTTCGAACTCACTTTTAGTAATAAAGGGCTTTTTCCTTTTATGATCTTGATTCTCATTATAGGGCAGGCACTATTTTATTACAGCACTTCATTTGGCAAAAATGAACCTCAGTTGAAAAATTCCCATCTAGATAATTATATTGCCCTGATCTGTGTAGTGTTTAAGCACCCACTTCTAATCTAATGAAATATATTAGTAGACCAAAAACTTAAATACACTACGTACAGAACTCCAAATCTGTGTAAAGCATGTGATTAAACAAGATTAAAGCTTTATCTATAGTTTTTACATTTCACTACAGTTTTCTAGAGCTAAAATGCATTTACATTAGGTATTTTTGTTGTGTTTAACTTAAGGCAAACTAAAATTATTAGGACAGGCTTCTGACAGGAAGAGAATTGGCATATTCAACACCGTAGCAGGTATTTTCTGTTGGGACTCATTTATTTCAAATTCGTATTCACTAGGAGATAATATATTTTCCTTTCCCATCTTCCCCCCCCCCCCATTTCCTTCCATACTTCTCAGAGGCTAAAAATAATTTTAATTAATCCCAAACTGTGATAGGTGTACTCTGTTTAGTATACAAGTCACTTCAAAATTATTTGTTAGGAGATGCAGGTAATAGTATATGTTGCTATTCAAAAGATCCATTAAAAACTCTGAACATCAACTCTAAATTTATATCATCTGAGCAAGCTTCCTTGTAAATCTGGATGATTTTTGTATTTTAAAGTTGAATACAGAAGATACAGTTCTATGCAAAAGCTTCACATACCTTTATTGAAGTGTTCTTATAAAAATACAGTATGTCAAAAAGTAGCTTCCAGGGAAAATTGCACAATTGATGAAAATAAAACCTATTTGGCACTGAGACTAGCAGATCAGACAGATTGTTTACCAGTTACTGTAATTTTCAAACAGTCCTGACCTTCTGTGATGTAAAGGAAGTCCTGAGAGAGCAAGGAAAGAGAAAGTGAAGCTACATTCTGAAGAGATGTCAAGTTTTGCATTGTCAACAAGTGATGGAAGGCCAACAAGTTTGCTCTAAAAGTTAACTGGGCACCTGTTGTCTGCACGTACTGTCTGTCTGCTTCAAAAAAAAACTTAGAATCTTTTAGAGAAGAATAATTAAAAGGTCAGTGAAATAATATATCATGTGGCTGTCCCAAAGTAGATTGTGCCAAACGTATCAGATACCTTTTTGAGGTTTTGCTTATTTAGGCAAAGGAAGTCATTTAGATACCCTTCACCTGAACTATTTTAATTGAACTTGACAAGACTGGAATTCTAAGGTAAATTTGGAACAAATAAAAGAGAAACAGCAACCTGTAGAAATGAAATATAGGACTTCATTTCAAATGAAATATAAGATTGAAGCAAGCATATAAATGAATTTTCTCAGAGTTTACTCTTAAGGCATTTGTTAAGCACTGAGTGAGTGATGAAGTGTTATCAGGTGTGACAATTAATGAAAATGGGAGTTCAAGTATCACATAGGATGAGTTGTGTTGTGACAGTGAGCTGCGGACAGAAATAGAGTAAAATTTACGGTCATACACTGAAGGACCAGTAGTAACAATTTCTTTTAATTATGAAGAGAATTCATTAGTGGACTGCAGAGTGCTATAGCAAATGCATAAAGATTAATCCTAGACAGTCTAAGCAACTAATCTGAAGTAGTTGTTAATATATATATATATTATATATTGCTATATATATATATATAATAGTGTCTGTCTATTTATAAGTAGATAGATGTCAGTCCTTAGGGTTCACTTTGAAAAAAATATTTCCAGGATAGATTAGAAAGAACTAATGCTATTTTACAGGTCCTTGTTGAGGTCCGATCAGGAAATCAACATAGTATTCTGAGCAGCCAGATAAGTATGTTGAGCTAATCATATGTACATTCTGAAATAGTAAAAAGAAAAGCTACTGGAATGGTATGAAGAGCGTGAAGAAGAAAGTGAAAGAGCATGGCTTTTTTAGTCCACAGAGTGAAAGCTGAGAAAGGAGAAGTTACTTTTTGTAGATGAATTTGCAGCTAAAGACTAGGAAGAAAGAATGGCTTAAGCTAAAAGACACTGTACTGGCACCGAAGGCAAAAGGTGTAACTGTGCAGATGTCTGGGCTGCATAATGAAAGGTTTCAAATAGTCAGAACAGCTTCCTGGTAAGAATCACAGTGCCAGGAAAAAAAAGAAAAGAAAAGGAACATGTCCCTAGATCTATTAAAGTAGAACTTAATCATTATATGACAGAGATGGGACTAGCTGCCCAGTAAACCAACTATATTTATCTCTATCCTTACAGCAGTTTCTCAGAAGCATCTTGCTCTGTTTTTAGGACTGCATAATGTGGCCTGTTTCTCACTACATTCCTTTCCTTACTCCTTCAGTACATGGCTTTCAGTCCTCTCTGAATGCTTTTCCCCTTCCAGTTACCTATCCCAGGTCCCCAGAGTGGCACCACTGTCTAAATCTCACCCTGTTACGTTCCTCGGCACTTTTGCACATACGCAGCTCCTCCAGCCTTCCCTGGGCATGACCATCCGTGGGAAGAGAGAGCTGACACTGTGCTGCTGCAGTGCTGCTGCTGTACTGCTGCTGAGCACGTGGCAAAACAGCTGCTTCCTGCAGAGGGGAGGGCACTGGGCAGGCATGTTACCGTGAGTCAGCTGCTTTAGGTCAGGCCTATTTTAGAAGCATGAGTACTACATCTGTACATCGTTGGGTTGGTTTTTTTTAATAATGGTTTTTGCCTTGGTCACTTTTCATCCATGAACTGACTTTGGCAGTGAAGTCATAAAGTACATATTTGTATTGGTTGATGATTACATGTTTGAAGAAGTGAAATTTGCTCTTCTTCCTAAATTTTTCAATAGGTGTAAATAAACGCACTTTCATTTAAGATGCTATTTTGTTAACCAGTTTACAAAAATAAAAACTGAAAATAATAAATCAGCAAGTTCCATTGGCAAATGGACTTTCAGTGGTGGTAGACCACAACCAGATAGCCAGGTGGAGTATCCCTTTCTTCCACTTGATATGCAGTAATAGTACAGATAATAGGCACCAACATCTTTACGTGGTTTTGTTGTTTGTTTTTTTCTTATTTATATATGAGAAATAAAAACAAGTACAAAAAGCTTAAATAGCTGTATGTTTAAAGGAAAAACTAAAATCTAGATACAGTTTGATGTATGATCAACCCAAACACCTTCTATATACTAACAAGTCAAGAAGCATCTGATGAATATGCTTTGAAGTACAGCCTTTTCTTCACTGGCAATGTTAAACAGCTTATGCATATAGAATGCATGCATTTGGCTTTCTAATTTTGCCATGTAAAACTCTGAGCCACGGCATTAAAATAATTTTATAACATTGGCACTGCATAAACGATTACTCAGGATAGAAACATTTTGTTAAGTGTCTTTAGAAAATGTATGAGAATCATAGATGCTTTAGCTTGTAATTTTTCCATCTAACTTTTAAAACCAATATAGGCCAGAAATCCTGCTCATGTCTCTCCAGATCACTTCATGATTCTGGAATCCAGATGAATGGCTTAATTTCCTTAGAACATCTTCTAACACTAGGATATTTATACTAATTGCCTTGTTCTGTAAGGGACGTTTGGTTCTTTGTGTGTAAGGAAAGCACTTGAAAGTACTACACATCAATAAGGATGGGGGAACAGGATCATGAAGGAACCAAGAGGTCAACTCCTTACCACAAAATCAGAGTACACAGGAGAGTTTGAATGCAAGAACCGAAGAGCTGGAAGAGGAGGAAGAGTGAGTTTGCACTTGGCTGGAGGGATACAAACAAAATACTTTTGCCTTAATGAGAAGAAAACAAGCAGCACATATGCTTGTGTAAGTGTAAAAGGAGACAGGGAGCATCTGCTATAGGGAAGGGAGAGGAGTGTGTGGCTGCTCTGGATATTTGAGGGTTGTTCAAAAGCCTTAACAGGAAGCTGTGTCATTTGTTTCACTGCAGTATGTGGAGTGGCACATACCAGAAGTTTTCTGTACCTTTTGAATTTCATTTTAGGAAATAAACTGTGTGTGAAACATTTTGGGTTTTTTTGTTTGTTTGTTTGTTTGTTTTTGTTTTTTGAGGACAGAAGTATATTTGGGATATTTGTGGGGAGAGATTAATAAGAAATAGTGGAGCAGGTGTAGGGAGTAGACTGGGGAAAGAGAATACAAGGAGTGAAATGAGAATGAGACAAGAGTGAGAATAAAATAGAGAGAAGGAGGGAAGAGCTGGAGGAAGAAATAGGAAAACACAAATGGAACAAAGGAAATGAATGGAAGAGAATTGTATACCTTACCAAAGCAAATACTTTGTGAAACAAATTTTAAGTTCCTATTTATGTGAAATGCTCTGCAGCATCAAATTCATTGGAGACCATAATGATTGCTGGTATTTCAGCAATTAATGTTACTTTCCTCTGAACATCTTTTTGCTCTTTCCTCTTTTGTTTTCTTACTATCCTCAATTTTTTGTTTTCATTTTCCCCTTTTAGTTTGTATACTCATATGTTATTAAACAGAACTTGAATATTTCAGTAATTGTAGCTCTCTCATATGCAAGCTGTATGTATTAAGAAAATTTGAAAGCATGAGTCCCCGGATACTGTATGGAGTTTCTGCAACTATGTTAAAGTAATTGCTTGAAATAGCATTTGATTTTGTAGGTCTATTTCCCTTTTACTGCAATAAATTAAAGTCTTTCATCACTTTAGGTGGCAAAGAGGCACTTAAAGATTTTTTCACTAAAACTCTCAAAACAGATGTATAATTGGATGCTCATTAATTTCTGATCTTAAAATTCTGACATAGAACTTCAAGCTACTGTACACTAACTTCTGCCCATTTACAACATGGTTAGTTTTTATGGTGAGGAAAAATTAGTAGTTTTAAATGGATGTAGAGATAAACCGTGATAAGAACTGACAAAGGAAGGAAGGCATAAAGATGTAGCTGTGATGATTTCAAATAAAAATGTTGTGTTGTATTTTTTCAATTGAAATTTGTCCTAAGTCTGGAGCAATAAGTATTTGTTGATTTGTAGATTAATTCTGCTTTGTCGAAGCTATTTGCCAGATGTCTGCAGCAGTTACACTTATTAAAATGGCATTGCCTAGTAGAGCTTGCTCTTCTCTCATGCTACTAACTCAAAGATATTTCATTTAAAGGTGGTCATTTATTACAACATGTAATTTTGGCCCCTCCTTCCACCCCCCTTCAAAGCATTTTCTATTTTTTTTTTTTGCACCCCACCCTGATTATTTTAACTTTCTGGCAGCCATGTTCTAATGTTTCAGCAACACATGTGCCGGGTTCTTTAAATTCACAAATGTTGCCAATCTGAAATGAGAATTTCAGATATTTTTGCAAGCTTCTTTCAGCTGAGCTAATTTTAGAACAGTGTTGTTGAATGAAACGTGAACATAATTTTGTGTCAGTCATGGGTGGATCATCTGTATCTTGAATATTGAGATCAGCTGTGACAGCCAGATGAAGTATGTACTGTACATAATTCTACTAAATGTATAATTGTGTTTGCAAATGGTCAGGTAGTGAAAAACTCACTGCAAATGAATAAGATCAAAAAAATTGATATACTTTCATCGTTCACTTGATCTCTAGTATCTTAGTAGAAAAATATTAAACATAATATAGTCACAGTGCTTAGGTAAGTATCTGTGTTCTCTGAATTTCAGAAGCAAAAGATCAAGACTCTGAGAAATCGGTGACTTAAATTCTTCTGTAGTCAGAACAAAGACTACAAAACTTTTCAAAGACTTCTCATTCTGAAATCCTTGATTTTCTGATATGCTTGTTTCTCACAGAACTTTTTAGAAATTTTAGAACATAAAATGGCATGTCAGATTGTAAAAGCAGGAGTTTGCTATGGCTGCTCTAAGCTAGCATGTTCTCACATGCAGTAGTAACTATTTAAGAATTTAAATCGTGATTCCATTAAATGTGTTGATTAGTATTGCTTAGAAAGTCATATTTTTGTAGTAACAGTTATGAATCAAAATTTGCTTGTCAAGGTAGGCAGGGAAGTAGTACTGAAATGATGCTGATTAAATATCTAAAAAGTTAAAAAATAAAAAAAAATTAGGTGCCTGTTAAAGGACTTAGAGTTGGGCTGACTGCTGAGTGCATGGTTGATCGGTGGGGGCTGCCACTGCTGTAGTACATGTTTGAGATGCTACCCTCGAGTAGAAAAGTTACGTAATGCGGATGAAGAATTTTGAGCATTGTCAGCTGTTACTCAGAACGTTTTGGTGTTTCCTTTTGGACAGCTGACCTTCTCTCAAGAGACAATATAAACAATCACAGCAGTAAAAATCAAAGTAGTTGGGGAGATTCCATTGCATAATCTCCATTACTTTCAAGGAGACTTTGTTTCCCAGGAATGTCTTTGAGTGTCACTGTTAGAATTTAAACTGTTTTATGTAGCTGTCACGAGTGGATAATTGCTAACAGGTGGAAGGAGAAAAGGAAAAGATTACAGCATTATGTTCAGTAGGTTAATAGTACGATGTGGCTTAGCTGAACAGTCCCCTTTTCGCAGACCTTAGAGCATGAGAATGGGACATAGTTTCTTTCATCTGAGGGTGAAAAAGTGCTTTTGCTTTGCCAGGAGGAAGTACTCTCACTTACAGGTTTTAGAGAGGGAAACAAAACACAGGCAGAAGTCCTTGCTACGTTACTTGAGCATACCAAAGAGCAACAGGTTAAAGCAGGCAGCGTTATCTTTGCAGTCTAGCTTTTAGAAATCCCCATAACGTAACGCACTTGAAATAGATGTCGTCATCAGCTCCTGCCCCAAGTCCTAAGCCTGTTTAAATACATGTGACAGAAGATGGTGGAGTGGAGTGCAGCAGCTATTCATGTGGTAGGAGTGGTTGTTGTATTAGGGGATACTTTTTGTTGACAGTCCAGCATGTTTTGAGTTAAAATTCTGCAGCTGTCTCTCTCTCCCCCTCTCTCCCATTCTCTCTGTGGATTTGTACAAATTCCAAGCTCCTCTGCAACAGTCTCACCCTTCTTATTTTGTTCGGAATAGATTTCACTGTTTTGTTTTTGTTTTGTTTTGTTTTCCCTGCAGGAAACGGACAGCAGAGGCGCAGATCCATTCAAGATCTTACTGTTGCTGGAACAGAGTCCAGTCAGGTAAGCTCTTTCACATCTTTTCATTATCTTTCAATAAAGTCAGTGCTGTATACGTACAGGGAAACTGATTTGCAAGTCTTCACTTTTGATACTTTTGTAAAAATGATATAGAAGCTTAACAGAATGCAGTGCCATTTGTGTTGTGTTTAGATTAGATACCATGAGGATAATCTGTGAATGAGTTCTAGGTGACAAGTGCTGTCTTATCCAATATTTATCACTTTTATGTACAAACAGTTCATGTATACCACTTAATTTGGCTCAGATGTTGTGTCAGAAAGACTTTTCACCTCATTCTGTATAGAAAACAATTGAAATAACTACTCATAATTGTTTGAAGCAGTTTGACATACATTAGACTCACTTATTGCATAAAAATTTTTTAAAGTACATCAATCGTATAGGTGTATATATTTATTAATGAATCTCTATACCCTAAACATACCTTACAGTACTATCTCTTATTTCTTGTGAGAGTTTTATAAGAAGGAGATGTCAAAGATATTTTACAGAAAAATATGACTATTTCAGTAAGATGCTTTATAATTTAATAGCTTTGTAGATAGTATTATAAATGCCATGGTAACAGGCAGTGTTATACTATATAAAGCTGAAGTTAAACTAAGAACATCTTAAATGAGAAAAGTACAGCTAATGCTTCATTCAAATGTGTTTATTTTGTGTTTTAATTGTTACCAGGCCCATTGAAGTAATTCAGAAGAGGGTATTTTATCACTAGTGTGAATTAGGAATTTTTAGGTACCTATTATTATTTGTACGTTTGGAAAATGAGAGCTTAGCATGTTCATCAGGTTAATCAGGTTTCCATATTAAACAACCTACTGCAATAATCTAAAATAGGTGGTAATTTTAGGGGCATGTGGTTATCAGGGAGATCAACATTTGATCCTTCTTTAATTCTGTAGAATGTGATAGTCACAGAAATCTCATCAATCCCTTGGATATTATTAGTAGAATTTGCTACGTACATCCATCAGAACATAATGAAGTAACTCTTAAATACATTTACATTTACATTTACTCTTAAATACATCCTCAGAGAAAGCAGAAAGAAATGAATCTGCAAAATATAGTAAACAAATAGATTAGCCTCTCTGGCTAACAGTAAAACAGAAATTGTGCCAGACTTGAAAATAAAATAAAAAGAATTTACATTGCAACATTTATATCGACTTGCACTGATGAATCAATGAGTGTTCTTAATTATAACATAAAAAAATTTGATTCTCTTCATTTTAATGGATGGCCAATGTTTGAACATAGAATTTTCAATTTACTTGAAGTATTAATAACTTTTCTAAAACCTTTATTTGAAAAACTATTCAACTGCTTATGTAGATGTTATAGTTAAATTGTCCCTGTGACCAGAAGGGTACAGAAAATTTTTGTTTGCCTCAGTAGTTTCTGATGTGGGTCTGTAGAAGTACCAGAATGACATTTTATTTTTTTCCTGCTGATAGTATACAAATAGGAAGTGTGAATGGCAGTATTAAAATTACCTGTTTTGTTTTTTTTTTTATCCTGGAGTTTTGGGAAAAGTAATGATAAGACCTTAGCAGGCACGAGAAATGTTCTTTGAAAGAAATTTATGCACTGTCCATACAAATAAATCAAGAATTTTCACCCTTTGTGTGTGTGTGTGTGTGTGAGAAAAGATGGAAAAGATAGCTGAAACAAATGCTAACTTTTGACATACTTATATGTCCAAAAATAAATAAATAAATAAAACCTGTAATGATTATGAAAGCAAGCACAACATAATATTTAAGATTGTCCTGTATAGATTTCTATAAGCTCTGGGTTTTGCTATCTAAATGTTTATTTAAAATCTTGAACTGTTATCTATATAAGGAATCTACTAGCCAAAGCAGAAAAAAAACCATCTGTAACTAGTGTAGCTCTGGACAGTTTATAGCATCTCCCTACGTGCACCATACCCTATATAGGCTATCTTTACTAATTTGAAAATCCCCTTCCCCCTCCCTCTCTTCATTGCAAACGTCCTTCTTTCCTGCATACCATTCTTCCTTAAACCCACCCTTTGGCATAGGCTTCTTCATTGAACTGCAACAGTACTGTGTGTTTCCACTCCCATATCCACAGTCCTTTTTAAGCCCCTACCCCACTCAAAATTATGCTGTAGTTTTTGTTCATATGTTTTTTTCTTATTTAAAACCATTTGACTGATAAGTAAAGCTGATCAGAAATCACACTAAACTTGTTGTTCTTTGTTTTTTGTTTTTTTCTGGAAATTACCAACATGTCAATAGAAGATTATTCTGCAGTGATATGATGATTTGGAGTTTGTTTTTATCACAAAGGTTTTTTTCTAATCAGAATGGATTTTTTTTTATTTTGTTGTTGTTGTTGTTGTTGTTGTTGAGGGTGGAGGAAAACCCTGCACAATTATGGAAGTTTGTGGTACTTACCTGACAAGGGTGGACCAAGGCTTATGATTCCCTGCTTAGTTTTGGTTGTTTTAATCTGAATGTTTCACAATTTCTCTCTTTGTGTAGTGCTAGAATACTTTCTGTGGTTTTGATTATGATTTTTACTTTTTTTTTTTTTATGGCATTCAGAGTCTTAAGGCATTTTCCAATAATGCCTGATTACTGATACTATCAAAACATCAGACAGTAATAGTGCTTTGCAGATGAATTTACTACTCAGTTTTACACTGAGAGTTTAGATAGGAAAATGTACTACAACAAAGTTTCTCAGTTGTTGAACTAACCATTGGAGGAGCTTGCTGATGAGAACCTATGTATTAGGTCACAGGACTTGGTGAAAAGTCATATGCTCTAGTTCTTGGTGACCTTAGACTGGACTCCAATTTACATGAGCAGCACTGACACAATCTTTTTCATGCAGTTAAATTCTGCAATCTCATCTGTCTCCATCTACGTATTGTGATAGCCTACTCATTTTTCCATGGGTTTTTTTTTTTTTTAAACTGAGCTGATTCTTCTGCCTTCTGTTTCCCTGTATACACACTGTAAGACATCATTGAACTATGCTATCTTTGGCTGTCCATGAACTACTTTTTTGCCTAAGCACCTTTGTAATACAGAAATGGATTTGCACACTGAACTGCCACAAAAGCTTTGGAAGGCTTGATGGAACACAAAAAACCTGCTGTTTAAAGTAGATAGAGTCTCCTTTGGAAAATTTAGTAATTTATACAAATAGATTTAGGGACACATTTAGCATAAATATTAAAGAACTACAGATTGCGATCAGACAGGCAGTGAGATAACCATGCCCCCACCTATGGTTTTCAGGATTGGATTGCTTTGGTATATCATCCTTTATGAAGTCATCATTATATCAGAAGTACCTCTTAAAATTTTTTGGGTTTTAATATTTTTTTTTTTTTGACAGCTGTTGCTGAGCCTTAATAATTCTTTACTTTGAAGTGGAAAAAAAATAATGCATATATTGTATTGAACAATTGAGAAGAAAGGTCTGAGTGTACATTTCCACATGTGCACAAGTCAAGTGTGAGAATCTGTGGAAGCTGATACTGTACAGATGAATCATTCTGTCCATAAGACTCTAAAATTGGTCGTAGATGCCTGCTTTTATTTTCTCCTATTTTGTAGGGAGATAAAATGAACAGAAGATGAGGAGAAAGGGCCAGTACCACTGACTTCTTTAGATTTGTTCTCCTGCTTAAATTAAACCTGAAAAAATTGCGTAGCTCCTAAGAGGGAGATTATTCCTCAGAGCAAGCCAGGTTATCAAGACAGGAAGCCTTTGAGAATTGGAAACTGAGAAACTGAAAAACTAGCATGAGTTTGTCCACTTGATAAAAATACAATCACAGAATATCTGAAGTTGGGAGGGACCCACAAGGGTCACTGAGTCCAACTCCCAGCTCCACACAGTACCACCCAAAACACAAACCCTACATCTGAGAGCATTGTCCAAACAGTCCTTGAGCTCTGGCAGCTTGGGGCCGTGACCACTTCCTTTTCCAAGGCCCGACCACCTTCTGATGAGGAACCTTTTCCTGGTATCAGTCTGACACAGCTCCATACCGTTCCCTCAGGCCCTGTCGCTGTCACACGGATCGGAGCTCAGCGCTGCCCCTCCACTCCATGTGAGGAGCTGCAGCCTCCATGAAGCCTCTCCTCAGCTCCTCTGTTCTGGGCTGAGCAAACCAAGAGCCCTCACCTGCTCCTCATATGCCTTCTTCTTTGTAGCAATCCTTATGACACTTTTTAATAGTTCTGTGTCGTTTTTGTACTGTGACACCCAAAGCTGCTCACAGCACTCAAGGTGAGGCCGCACCAGTGCAATGTAGTGCAGGNGCTGCTCACAGCACTCAAAGTGAGGCCGCACCAGTGCAATGTAGTGCAGGACAATCATAGAATGGTTTAGGTTGAAAGGGACTTAAAGGTCATCTAGTTCCAACATCCTGCTATAGGCAGGGACATCTCCCACTAGACCAGGTTGCTCAAAGCCCCATCTATATCTATCCACTTCCACTTTAAAGCCATTTCCCCTTGTCCTGTTGCTACGTGCCCTTACAAAAAGTCCCTCCCCAACTTTCCTGTAGGCCCCCTTTCAGGATGCCCTTCCCTCAACCAGGTAGCAATGCCATGCTTTATGCATCACAATATATGTTTGGCCTAGTATTAAGGCAACCCTACAAAAAGTCTTCTTGGTATTCTGTGAAGTATCTCATAGATCTAAACAATCTGGTACAGCATGCAATCCAGTATAGCATAGCTTGCAGTTTACCTTGGCTAGTGTACTTCCATCCAGTATAGCATAGCGTGCAGTTTACCTTGGCTAGTGTACTTCCAGGTCCCCTTTGCTACAACCTAAATACCCAACAAATTTCTGTCTGATCAC
>VXAB01006982.1:76742-122075 GCA_013399175.1 Odontophorus gujanensis
AAACCTGCTGTTTAAAGTAGATAGAGTCTCCTTTGGAAAATTTAGTAATTTATACAAATAGATTTAGGGACACATTTAGCATAAATATTAAAGAACTACAGATTGCGATCAGACAGGCAGTGAGATAACCATGCCCCCACCTATGGTTTTCAGGATTGGATTGCTTTGGTATATCATCCTTTATGAAGTCATCATTATATCAGAAGTACCTCTTAAAATTTTTTGGGTTTTAATATTTTTTTTTTTTTGACAGCTGTTGCTGAGCCTTAATAATTCTTTACTTTGAAGTGGAAAAAAAATAATGCATATATTGCATTGAACAATTGAGAAGAAAGGTCTGAGTGTACATTTCCACATGTGCACAAGTCAAGTGTGAGAATCTGTGGAAGCTGATACTGTACAGATGAATCATTCTGTCCATAAGACTCTAAAATTGGTCGTAGATGCCTGCTTTTATTTTCTCCTATTTTGTAGGGAGATAAAATGAACAGAAGATGAGGAGAAAGGGCCAGTACCACTGACTTCTTTAGATTTGTTCTCCTGCTTAAATTAAACCTGAAAAAATTGCGTAGCTCCTAAGAGGGAGATTATTCCTCAGAGCAAGCCAGGTTATCAAGACAGGAAGCCTTTGAGAATTGGAAACTGAGAAACTGAAAAACTAGCATGAGTTTGTCCACTTGATAAAAATACAATCACAGAATATCTGAAGTTGGGAGGGACCCACAAGGGTCACTGAGTCCAACTCCCAGCTCCACACAGTACCACCCAAAACACAAACCCTACATCTGAGAGCATTGTCCAAACAGTCCTTGAGCTCTGGCAGCTTGGGGCCGTGACCACTTCCTTTTCCAAGGCCCGACCACCTTCTGATGAGGAACCTTTTCCTGGTATCAGTCTGACACAGCTCCATACCGTTCCCTCAGGCCCTGTCGCTGTCACACGGATCGGAGCTCAGCGCTGCCCCTCCACTCCATGTGAGGAGCTGCAGCCTCCATGAAGCCTCTCCTCAGCTCCTCTGTTCTGGGCTGAGCAAACCAAGAGCCCTCACCTGCTCCTCATATGCCTTCTTCTTTGTAGCAATCCTTATGACACTTTTTAATAGTTCTGTGTCGTTTTTGTACTGTGACACCCAAAGCTGCTCACAGCACTCAAGGTGAGGCCGCACCAGTGCAATGTAGTGCAGGACAATCATAGAATGGTTTAGGTTGAAAGGGACTTAAAGGTCATCTAGTTCCAACATCCTGCTATAGGCAGGGACATCTCCCACTAGACCAGGTTGCTCAAAGCCCCATCTATATCTATCCACTTCCACTTTAAAGCCATTTCCCCTTGTCCTGTTGCTACGTGCCCTTACAAAAAGTCCCTCCCCAACTTTCCTGTAGGCCCCCTTTCAGGATGCCCTTCCCTCAACCAGGTAGCAATGCCATGCTTTATGCATCACAATATATGTTTGGCCTAGTATTAAGGCAACCCTACAAAAAGTCTTCTTGGTATTCTGTGAAGTATCTCATAGATCTAAACAATCTGGTACAGCATGCAATCCAGTATAGCATAGCTTGCAGTTTACCTTGGCTAGTGTACTTCCATCCAGTATAGCATAGCTTGCAGTTTACCTTGGCTAGTGTACTTCCAGGTCCCCTTTGCTACAACCTAAATACCCAACAAATTTCTGTCTGATCACATGGCCAGTAAACAACAAACTTCCTAATGTCAACAAAGACTTCAACACAAAAGCTTTTTTTTAATTGGATTATTTCTACAGTAGTTTCTGGCTACTATCATAAAACACTGAATGGTTAATAACAATGAAACTACTCCTCGTCATGTTGCTTATCATGCCTCTGTCAAAGAAGGAATACACAGCTAATGGATAAATTTCTGTCCCAGTTTGGCAATTCCATTGTTCTTAGTAGGGTTTCACGTCACGCTATTTTATTTCCCTTGATATGGCAGAAAGCACTCAGATACGTATTTCCTCTGCATCTGAAGACTGAAATCATTTGATGAAAATTAGATAGCTTAAGCAAATAATTAAGGACATTTCAAATAATTTCAATTTTTAACAACTATTTCTACTGAAGCTGCATACTCTGCAAACATTTTTCCATTGCATAAGCAAACAAAATCAAAGTGTTCAGGGTTGGCACAGGGACAGCGTTAACTGCTGCAAAATCAGGTTTGCATTTGAAACAATTTTTAAAGCTCTGAGAAGGTAATAATTGAGCCATGTTTCTGACTTCCCTGTTTTACCCAGTAGACTTAAATTATTGTTCTTTTAAAGATGTTTCATTTTAGAAAGTATGGGCATTTACTGTTATAGGTCTCATGTGTACTGTTTAATAGCGTGTTTTGCTAGCCTCTTAAACTGGAGCAATTACTGGAGAAACATATTGTAAGGCAGTTGAAATAATGGGTATTTCACTGTAGAATCTTGCTACTCTTCGGATTGTAGCTTGACTGACTGAAATCTTGGCTTTTAAAAATTAGTTTAAGATATGATATTTGGAAATCGGAGTCGTATTTGGAGTACAGCTTCCAGGTAATGCATATCTGAGTGCTTCTTTTGAAAAATAGGGACAGCTAGTTAATTATTCCATTAAAAGCTCACCATATTGAAAATAATTGTTTTTTAATACCCATCTTTTTCTTTAACTTAAGCTTTTTCCTACAAAACATGGTGGAGTCTGTACTTTTAAGTACCTTACTGTGTTTATTTTATGTCAGTGAGAGGATATATGAAACAGTGGTGTATATTGTAAATCTGAATTCTGAAAGAGAAGCTAGGTAGAGTAATGATATCAGTTTCTGTGCTTTGGTAAGCAAAAGGATTTAAATAGTCAAGCTTTCTATTAATATAGAATTTTGCTTTGGTTTTTAATTTGCTTTGAAGGAGAGAATTTCCTCAATTTCCAATTTATTTTAATCAGTTGTTCAAACTGATTGCTTTAACACTTTTTCATGTTTTCTGAGGATTAATCATTTACGTTTCAAGCTAACATAGGAACCACAATAAAAACAGTAGATAAATACTTTGCAGTGAAGTGCAATTACTGAAGTTCAATCTTTTAGTCAAATGCAGCTAATGCTTAATCAATGAATGTGGAAATAAAAATTTATTCCTTCTTTATGTTACGGAGCTGATAGAATTCACTGAACAGTGTTGTGAAAATTGCTGTGCATAGCATAGTCCTTTTATATAAAGATTTTTAATGTATTGTGCAACAGTCCTTTTCATTATGTTGAATAGCAAAATCACATCCTTTCTTTTTATATGGTAAAAGATAGAAGAGATGATGATGAAATCCATGCAATACATGTAAGGTGTATGAAGCTATCTGGAAAGCTTCAGGGTAAAAGGTTTGTGAGAGGTCAGAAGGAATATATTTTAAGGTTTCTTCAGATTGATTCTTCATTTTAATACTTTTCCATAGAATAAATGTTTCGAAAAATCTTCTGTTAACTTTCCATGTCACTTTGTTTTGCTTTATCATTTCAGGAGAGTAGAAACAGCAGTAGATCATCTAGTCCTAGTGTGAGAATGATCACTACCTCGGGACCAACCTCTGAAAAGCCAACTCGTAATCCATGGACACCTGATGATGCAGGTAGCTCATTAGCTAGCCATTTTGAAAGAAAAAGCATTGATTATGGTATAGGGTACGTGCCTACATATAGAATTAGGCAGTGAAAGTGGCAATCCATTTTAACACTGTGTAGTTTAAATCATTTTACTATTGCTTTGGTTTGGACATCAGCTATAAAAATTTTTTATTACGATAGTGTTAAATTACATAAGCTTGTAGGACTTAGGCTTGTTACAAAGAATTGTAGTTACACAGTGATGCAACTATTTAACAAAGACCTTAGAGCACCAGATTTGGTTGTAATGTGTTATTGTGAAGTGAGGGGAATGGACATCTTGCAGCACTTTAGTGTCGTGCATTTGTATTATGAATGCACAGATAAAGCTTTCGTTGCTCTGACTTCTGGAATGAAATACTACTCAGGTGAGTACCAGCTGGAATACATTTTTTTTTTAATCTATGTGTTGAAATTTTGCTCATGTGCAATATAAACACAGAATTTACCATTTTTAAATGATCTAATGTAAGTAATCTACTATAGCATCACTGTTCTTTTATTATGAAATATGATTAAGAGGATAAAAAAATAGTTGAATTTGATCTTAAAAATAATAGTGCATGCCACTATGAAAAGAACCAATATTAGACTGCATGTGAATGGTGGATCCCCATGAATTCCTTTTTAGAATATGAATAAGATGTACATTTTCAGTACTGAAATGTACCTGTTGAATCTTAGGCTTGATGTCAAGACTTGAACAATTCTATGATTTCATAGTGCTTTAAATTCTGAAACCTTTCGCTTGTTATCTGTTTCATCTTTGGCTGATCAGATTCTGTCATTCTTTTCCTGTAACTGACTGCAAAATGGAAATTCACATATGGACTGATTTTGTGCCAGCATATATATATATATATGCGTACTTGTATTTTACCAAATATAAGGTGATTCTGAATGTAAGAGGTGTACTTTTTTCCCCTATTTTAGTGGGAGGAGAGCAGTATACTCCTGTATTTGCTTCTGTGCTTTCTTCTTTCTGCCCATTATCACTTTGCCTAGTCGCACACAATGCCTAGTAACATACAATTCCCCAAACCCTTGCCTTCCACCATAACCCACCCTGTCCCTTCCTTTGTGCTTCCAAGTTGCTTTAGGCAGTGAGCATTTATGGGAATTGCTGTTTGATGTGGAAGCAATCTCTTACTGTTACTGAAATAGACAGTTTGCTGGGAACCAAAAGCTGCTTATCTTATGCCAGTGCAGAGGCAGTTTGTCCTAAATGTTTGGCCTTAAATACAGCACACCACTGGAGCTAAAGTTAGGTGTATTACTTGGTGACTTTCTTGCTCACAGAAATCCCTCACCTTATACTCAGGTAAATACAGAACGTACCATGTGTATTCTTTCATATTAGATTTATCCAGTCCATAAGCAAAGGTTTACATTTTTTAAACAGATTAATCACAGAGTGCATTATTAAGTAAATGAGGCAAAGTGATAAACTAAAGACACAGACAAATCTGATCAATCACAGGAAAAGTTACAGCTCTGTGACACATAACCTAGAAGCTCAGGAATGTAGAGGTTTTTGCATGTATTGATGTTTTTGAAGTACTACAATGACTCCCTTGCTGTAGCAGTATTCCATATATGGCAGTAAAATGCAGAGAAGGCCTTTAATATTGTTCTTATCTAAGACACTGTGGTGATTAAGTCTCTCTGATTTTTTGTTTTGTTTTGTTTTGTTATTTTTATTTATTTTTACCACCTTCTAGTTTCCTTACAAGCATAGATTTAACCACTTTTTCTCCATTCCCACCCTCTTATTTCTGTTTCCTTTCGAAGCTGCTCTTGGAGATAGCGTAGTCTTTGAGGGCAACACCTTAGTTTCTCTACCACGACTACTCTGTGGCAGGTGCTTTTGGGGTATGGGTAAGCAGCCCCTTTTTTTTCCCACCTACCCTCCTCCATATAATTCTCTAGTAGCAATAATGCAGCTGTAAAATCAGTAGTTTCTCAATATGTCTTTACTCCTATGTCTCTTAAAGCTTAACTTTGTGATCCCCAAATTCTGGGCTACGAAAAGATGCAACCTATAAGAATTGAGAACCATGTTAAATATAGAATGAAAGATCTAGAGAAAGCCAGAGCAAATGCAGTGTAAGAGAGCAGCCAGACCCAGGAGATAGATTGGTTATTGGATTCCTTGCTATCCACAAAGTGTCTCTACAGAGAAGGGAGATGGATGCCCTAGAGCATGTTGTGAGGAAGATACTTAAACTCCTCACCAGGAGTTGGTTTCAAAACTGAGCAGGAGGTTGTGCTTTTTTTACTTTGGCAGAGTTGGTTTGCACAGCTTCTAATTTTAAAATCATCAGATGCATGGCTGGCTGGCTGATCCTTCATAAGCAAGAATGAAATGGCAATTTTTTTTGTAAACAGAGAACATGAAGGCAAACTGTGCAAAAATAGTATTTTTAAAGTCTGTGTGCTTGTAAATGACTTGTAGAAATGTAGGATGATCACCTTAATCTTTATTTCTTCTTAATATGATAGACCATAATTTTGAAGTTCTTAACTTTATCAGAAAAAAAAATCACCTGCCTTGGGATTGGAACACTGCTATTTCCATTTGCCTTTCCATCTTCAGATTGTGTATTGTGAAATGATGTAGTATTCTGGTCTTTGTCCTATAGAAATAGAACTCCATTTAAAAATGCATTAAAATGGTATTGTTATTATTGTTACAGAGACCAATGGGTCAGATAACTCCATCCCCATGGCATATCTTACATTAGATCATCAGTTACAGGTAACAAATACGTGCTTTGTTAGGTGATTTGTTTTACCTTTCGTTCTAATATGTGAATTTGGGACTGCAAAACATTGTGCCACATATTTACCTGTGTTTATATTCTTTCTAACTTCTGACCAAGGCTAAAAAAAATATATTATGTAATCTGAGATTGGTTGACTCAGATTTGATCAAGCTATTAAAAACAGGCTCTGGGAAACACGATCCATTAAACCAAATGTAATCTGAGTGACTTTCAAAATAAGACATTGTTTGCTTCAGTTTTACTGAATCAATTGTTGCATTCACTGTATTTGTTGTATGTGAGTAAGAACCACTTTGGTTTTTGATCCTTTTGATGAAGAGGCTGTCAGAATAACTACAGATTGGAGGTTTGAGCGGACTTTGACATCAGTGTAGAAAAATTTTCCAGAGCACGGTTTAACACTTATTTTTAAAAGCTTACTGTTTTTTAAAAGATGTTATAAATACTCTGTGGAGACATCCTAACACACTGTACACCGAGATATCAGTTCATTAGTTTTTAACATGTCTGATTTATTTTCAGCCTCTAGCACCATGCCCGAACTCCAAAGAATCTATGGCTGTGTTTGAACAGCACTGCAAAATGGCACAAGAGTATATGAAAGTTCAGACAGAAATTGCATTGCTGTTGCAGAGGAAGTAAGTGATCTGTGACTGCTATTTCAGGCTTTGCAAAGTATAATTTCATAGAGCATGATCTTTTTTCAGGCCTAATCTCTTAGACTCTCCACAGGTGAGATATTCAGAGCAGGTAACTAAAGTTTTAATCGATTTAAGGCTTTTCTTCTGGACAGGTCCACTTTACAGTGTATGGGACATCTGTTTAGGTACCATAATAGCAGTGTTGTTTGCATCATTGCAAATGAACTATCTGGACTGTTGAGAAACCTTGGAATTTTATTTCGCCCACTGTGCAGTAGAAGACTTTCAATTATATTACAGAATTTGGGTTAATTGCTCAATGTTACTTATTTGGCAGTTCGTTTTATCTGACTTTCTTCAATCGAGTCAATCAGTATTTTGTCAATCAGTATAATCAGCTCACACACAAGTAAGGGTTTAGAACCTAATACATAAAAGCCATTATGTACTTTCTTACTGTGTACATGTATAAATGAAGAAATTTCTTTCATGTATTGTTGGATTGGAGCCAAATTTATCGCTGATTCAGAATGTCAGTTTGCAATGCATTCTTGTCGTGTTCTGCTTCTCATCATTTCTCTTTCCTGATGGTGGGGGGCAGTTCTGAAAGGTCATAGATACTTTATAAACCAAGTTACCAGCTTCCTAACCACCAGATTCTAAGTGGCAAAGGGTTGTTAAAGAGGAGCTTACCTTGGTGTTTGTGGAATAGCTGAACAACAAAAAAATGTGTATATAAATATGTGTATTCACTTCTGACTTAGCATCTTGAGAACCATTTTTTTTTTCCAGCCACAGTTGGGATTTACATACCTCATTGAGGAAATGCTGAAACTAGAGTGAAGGTCTTAATTTTGTTTTTATTTCCATTGACCCTCAGGACTGATTGGCTATATAAAAATGGTCTTCTGTTTCAAAACTAATTCATACCTTTAGATTCCTCCTTTTTCCTGTTTTTTCCCCATAATGTCTGTACAGATTTCTCCCTAGTTGTTTTTTCTTAGTCATAACTGCCCTTAGATGTGAAACAAAAAATAGTACTGTGATTGATGTATTCAATATTGTTTGAGGTAATAATTATTCTATAAAGGTTGAACTAATAAGATTCCTTTAACTGTAATTACAAACCATATGGCAACAATTAATTAACAAAATAAACTTTCTCCTCTACTATTTTGTTGCTAGATTACTGTTGACAGCTTGCCTTCTTGTCACCTCATAAACAAATAATAAAACAAACCACATTCTATTCAGCTGCATCCATTTTGTAGGATAATTTTTAGCGAGTTTATCAGTGCATTTGTTCCTCTAAAATTGTTGCTAAAAAACATATTGTGTCTTTAATGCATTAATTAAGTGAAATCACAGCTACAAAAATAATGTGCCTCATTTTGCTTTCCACTGCTTAAAAATGTACAGAACAGCATTTCAGTGTAAAGTTACCAGTTACTGTGGTATTCTTCCAAAGATAAAAAAAAAAAAAAAGCCTCTAGCATGAATGATGTTATATGGGCACAGAATACTGTTCTTACAGCTTTGAACTTCCGTGATGGAATCTTAACTGAATTGTTCAGGTAATTCCAGATGTGGAAAGTTTCTGGTTTTGTTTTAAGTGCTGTCTCTAAATAATTAGGAAAAAAAAAAAAAACACCCACAATACATGTTTTATGGAAAATTACATTGTAGAAATTAACTGATAGAACTGTAGAGAATTTGTTCCTCTACCAGTGGAATGCTAAAAAAACATTTTGGACAATTATTGCATAAATTAGCTCAAGTAACAATTGTAAAAGTGTTTGCTTGGATTGTACTATCCATAGCTTTAGGAAGGTCAATTCCAAATAGAAAACAGCATTTCACTAAAAGCTGATCTAAACTACTGCAGTTTTGCCTCTCAAGTTGCTCACTGAATTTTTAAATGTGCATGTACTTAAGCAAAATTAGAGTTAAATTTGTAAATTTCTCTGTGGATTTCCTTAGATGTTCTACACCTGAATGCTATTATTAAAAGGACAATAGTAGAGATTGAGGCTGATTTCCAGCTGTTTTAATGTTTAAATGTGGGTTTGATTTGGAAGAGACTTTCTCTCCAGACTATAGTAAAGAATAAGATTTTTGTCAGCTTAATTTTTTGCATAAAACGTCAACAGACATGAATTTAGACTGCTAATCAAATAAGTATTTGAAACATATGAGGTCATCTTCAAGGACATGGTTTACTGGGCATGGTGGGGATGGGTTAAAGGCTGGACTAGATGATCTTAGAGGTCTTCTCCAACCTTAATAATTCCATGTTTGTATGATTCCACTCTGCTCAAACAGATTATAACTGATGGGGTTTTTTTGTGTTCTTGTTTTTGGTCTTTTTTTTTTCTGTAGGCAAGAATTAATAGCAGAACTGGACCAGGATGAAAAAGACCAGCAAAATACATCCCGTCTGGTACAAGAACATAAAAAGCTGTTAGATGAAAATAAAAGTCTCTCAACTTATTATCAGCAATGCAAAAAACAATTAGAGGTCATCAGAAATCAGCAACAGAAACGGCCAGGCACGTCATGATTTCCTGGGACCTTACAAATGAAAAAAATATGCACAGAAAAGACTGATTTTTTAAAAATTGTTATTATTATCCCTTATTATGACAACTCATGAGTGTTAGCTTCTCGGCGTGATCTGTATTTGTCTGCTACACTTAACATCATTTAATTTTTCCTCTTCCTACGGTGGACATCCGATTCAACAGGTTAATGAGATAAGGTGAGAAAACAGTGACTTGAATTAACCAACAGCCCTCAGTATAAATCGAGAACAGTGGCTGTATGCATGCTCCTTGTGTGAAGGCTAGCCTAACAAGTGTTAAAGTGGCTGCTAAATTGTAAGATCTTGGTTTTAGTTTTTGGTGTTACCTCGGTAAGAGCAAAACAAAAAACTTTCCTGTTTAAGAATGGCTTTGTTCCAGTGTCTCATCTCAAACAAATTTATCATGATTATTTTCAGGACGTAAACATGCACCAAGCTGCAAAGGTGATGTTGGCTGACCAGAGTAATTCATGATGCGTTAGTGATGCCTTTTACCTGTAGTCGTAGTGTATTTTTTCCACCTGCAAAATGGTAGTCAAACTGATGCCAGCCTCCTTGGTTCAGTGCTTGATAGCCCTGCATTTTGACTAATATATTTGTTGTAATCTTGCATTCATAAAATATTTGAAGTAAAACACTGTATTTTCTTTACTTTCTTGGGGGGAATGACATGCAGTTTCATGTCGTTACTGGGAAGAAGTTATGAAAGTGATTCACTGGGTACAATTGATTCCTTATTTAGAAGAAACAAAACCATGCAAAAGCGTGTTTTAAGCCTTTAAAGCTTTTTGTCCCTGAATCACTCTTAAAATGAAGGTCAGAAAGCAAATTAACACAATTTTAAATACTCCCTTCATACCACTTGACGTGAATTCTTTTTTCTTTACAACTTTATTTGCTGAACAGCATTTGCCATAAATGCAAATAAGTTTGTTCTGGATAGGAAGAAAATGGCTTGGGGAAATGAATTTATCTTAAGTAGCAAATTATGAAATGGAATTGAGTATGAAAACTGCGAGAACTATTAAGAAAATGAGGGAAAAGGCTTAGATCTCCATCAGGAATCTCAGTTATTCCACTCATCTGAGCATAGCTCAAAGGAAGTCCATCTCAGAATGCCTGCTGCTGCCTTTGTGACTAAAGAGTTGCACTTAATGAACTCAAGCAGAATATGTAATGATCAGCGTGATTATTTATCATTATTACATGGGAGAAAACAACTACAACTACTTGTTTACATTGCACATTGATGATTTGGTTTTAACTGGTACAGAAATGGGGCATTTCTAAATTGAATAGAAAATTATTCCTTACATGAGCCCTTGGCACACTCAGGTGTCGGCAGGGTTTTAATAACATTATTTTGCAGAAGGAAAATCAAAATTCGAATTGTAGCTGCTGAGCCCTCAGAATATGAGAAGTAATATGAACTTTGATTTATGCTTATTTCAAATTAATAATTATTTGTGGGAACCCACAGAGCAGAGCTTAGAAAAACATCAGTGGTAGAAATATCACAGTATTTTCTTTTCCCCTTCCTGCACACCTGATATAAAACATCAGTACTCTTCTACCTATCGGTGGGCAACAAAAATGACCATCAGTTTACTGAACTCTGTCTTGAAAATAAATGTGCTGTTGGCAAACTATTAGGAGTAAGGAACACGTCCCGCTTTCACTTAAATAAAGGAAGGGCTATCATTCCCAAAACCTTAGCAGATAATTTGATTAGTTAGATGAAACTGATATTGGGATCAACTTAAGGGCACACATATTTATAGTAAAATGTAATTGGTGGAGAAAATAACTGTAGTATTAGGAATAGCACAAGTTATCCAAAGCATTGCTGTTCGTGTACATCTGTCCATCTACCAAAATGGACACACTCTGTGCTCAGTGGCTTGCTTAACGTGTGCTTAAGCATCCAGTAGAGCACACAAATGCTGACACTTGACTTGAGATGCATAGTGGATAATTGCACACACAAAATCATTTCCTAGGACAGTTTTTACGTGGTTGCCTCATCGTAAAACGGATTCGCTTCAAGTGAATTGGTGTGGTATACAAAAAGTCAATTTATGGCAAAGTTTGCATAATGAAAGTGAAAGCAATGCTAGCTTCATGGTACGTAATAAAAAAGTCAGTTCTAACAGTTGCTTTTGACTTTTCAGAGTTTACATTCAAAAGAAAGATCACAAAACAAGTGCTGTGCTACCGGCGCACTGTTGATCTCGGCTCCATTCAGCAGCTGGGCTATAGTTCTTGTAACAGGGGGAATTTGGAGTTTGGCCTTTGGCTTTCAAATCGTCCCTTTTTTAAATGCACCGTTTTTATTTTGAATTATTTGCCTATATTTTTCAGTGAAGTGTTCTGTGTGGCAAGAATTTGTGTATTGAAAAAATACCACAAAAAAATGGTAGAACGTAGCAATCTGGGCTATGAAGAGTTTAATAGCTTAACTTTCTATCAACCGTTACTATTTTCATAAGGCTCTTGTTTTAAAGTTGTTTACAAATGTACTTTTCTTCTTCTGTTAAACTATCTGGAGTGTTCAGGAGGTTTTTCATGTACTCTATTGTCCGGTTAAAGCCATTCTTCTGATAATGGAGGTGACATATCTAGATTTGTCCGGGCAGTGCCTTCTAGGACAGGAAACAGGCTCTGCTTTTTGTTCAAGTATGTGTTCTGTAAGATACTGTGTAACTGAAAGTATGCTTCTGTACACTGTGCAGTTCTACCAAAAATGCTTTTTTTTTCTTTTTAGGCTTGTTTGTTGTTTTATTTTTTTTTTTCTGATGAGAAGCTGAAGATTGTAATTCAAAACTTGTATATAAAATGGTGAATGATTTCATATGATTCAGGAATGAGCAGTGTGGCTTTCTGCTACAGGGTTTTAATACTTCATTAGGAATCTCATTAATAAAAGCTGTGCAGCTTCCACTAACAGGTCATAATGCTCTTGCCAGGGCATCCTTGGTCTCTGATGGAATCCCACACTGCATGGGGAATGATCATCACACAGTTGTTCCCACCATCAAAAGAAAATTCTCTTTTTAGCTCTTCCCCCTCCTGTGTGCAGAAGTGGGGTGTGGGATGAATATTCCTGGTCATAGCTGACTATGGAGATATTTAAAGTGGTCATCAACGTGGCCACTACAGGGATGCGTGTGACCTTCAGAATGTGCTTCCTTGGGAACTGCTCGAAGAGAATCTTGGAGAAAATAGTCATCCTAATAATCCATGTACACGTTTATGCACACATATACATCTTTTAATCTACTTAGCATATATAGATGTGGAGAGTTGCATCCAATCAGAGTGTATATGTTTGTTTTTATGCCAAGCTGAGTGAGGTGAACCTGCTTTCTGTAGTCATCTCTTATTTGCTTGAAAGTGCCACTAGATGGGCAGTGCTTTAAGCACGTGAGGGTCATGTTCCATAAAGACAGATACATACAATGTCTGTGTGGAAGAAAACAGTGAAGTGCTGTGCTTGAACGGCCCTTTCCTGCTTGTGGGAACAGTTCACATTTTGGGAGATTTGCTATGGGAGTTTCAACTTCACACCTGCACTCTGACTCTTATCACATGGTGTACTTAATGAGAAAGACAAATAATACTTTAAGCCAAATAATATATTAACACAATACTGTCTTAAAATTCTTTAAAAGCACTATAATCCCAGAGCTTTAACCTGAACTAGCACTAAGGGAACAAGTGAGCCCTGTCTCCTGGGGCTGAAAGTGTGGCCCCGGGCTGGTGCCAGGGGACAGTGAGGGTGATGCAGCACACCCTGACCACGCTTCCCCATGCCAAACTGCAGCTCCGAGCTCTGTCATCCCTCACCTCTCCCTGGTACAGAGCAGCTGATGCTCTCAGTGTAAATACAAGTCCCTGAACACAGGCATACAAAGCAGGAAACTGCAGGGATCTTCCCTTTTCCCTCCCACTGACGTCAAGGGCGAGAGGCAGCAGAGCAGCTGCACATAGGCTGCTCTCCTCTGGTGTTTAGGCAGAGGACCAAAGGCTGACTCCCGTTCATATAGCATATGGGCTCAGCACATGGCCTAGGTCACAGTTACAGCTTATAAAGGAAAGTTAGAAAAAGAACCTGTGGTTCTAGGAGACTGAAAATGATGATTTGAAGGTAGGTGGGCCTAGAGCTGTTGGGCCATCTCTGGGCAATCCGCAGAGCCCCCATGATGGCCCTGGCAGCTCTCAATGGGTGAGCAGAGGGGCAGCCAGGAGGCTGCGTGAGAGCTGCTTACACTGAGCTACTGCCAACACTATATACTCATTTAAGACTGCTCAGATTTCCTTCTGAAGACAGGCGGCTACAAATTTCGTTCTCAAAGAGGGAATATGTTACCCCACGACATGAGGGTGCCTGTGTTTGCCCGACCACCACAGCAGGAGTGATGCTGAGGGTTCTCAAGAGGCCCCAGGGGGCTCTGCTTTTGCCAGGCCTCAGAGGTCTCTTCAAACAGCTGCTTCCCAAAAGTTAAACCTGGTACGTGCAAATCAGACTCTTATTAAAGTTTCTTACATCATCAGTGGCAGGAGGGCTAGAGCAGAGCTGCAAATGGCTGGGGATGTGGGAGAGGCAGCTAATTTAGCTCGTCCTCTGAGCTCAGCCTGGGGCTGCATGCTCCAGGCACAAAGTATTTCAGTCACTCCGGGGCACAGTCGGGGCCTAAGAGGTGGCACAAGGAGCCATGCTGATGGGTGCAGCTGTGCTTAAAATAAGAGTGAAGCTCAGCAGCCAAAAGTGGCAGCCTTGGAGCAAAGAGGAGTGTTGCTGTCACAAGGGGGTTAGCAACCACTCCGTGCTGGGAAACACTGAAGCTGTAGTGAAGTCTGAAGATTTAGTCAGTCTGCTCATAGACATCTAAAACGCTCTGTACCAGGAGATACCTGAGGAGGGATGTAGGATTTTTGTTTAGACAAAGGGAAAAAATAAAAACGAAAAAGAGGGAAGTGCACTATATCCTGCCTTCTGGTCAGGGAGACACACCTGTAGCCCTGGCATAAGGCCAGGTCTGAAAGCACTGCTGAAGGGGCAGCTTGGGGAAACAAGAAGGGGTGCAATGGAGGCTCTATTTCATGGTTGCTTTCCAGAGTGCTCAAACCTCGCAGGTTTCAAAGAAGAAGAGGAGAAAGCTTCACGACCACAGCTGGGGGGGGGCTGTGTTGGCCCTCCTCAATGAGTTTGACCTACAGGTCAAACTGAGCCGTCAGTCACAGCTGCTTCAGTTCTGATGTTTTAGGAGCGTGGGTCCTCAGCCTTCACCTGCTCTGCGTGGATACAGCTGCAGAGGGGCCAGATGGAACATCACTGTTTGTTCACAAGAGGGCTTATTTCATAACTGCTTGTTTATTTTCCTCTTAAAAAGAATTTTTTAAAAAAAATGAATTTGTCAATATTTCAGAAACTGAAATTTAGATCACCTGTTATACAAGACAGAAGAGCTCCCCACGCTGCAGCATACTATACAATTACTAGCCATAGCTCTGTCAGCCAGTGCTGCCAGCTCCTGAGAGCCTTTCCACTATAGCAGGATGAGAGAATGAGCTGAATGTTTTAAAGGAAGCTTAAAAGTTCTGAGTGATTATGCTGTGCTTCCTCTGCTGTGTAATGGAAAAGAATGTGCTGGCTCGTAAACCCACTGAGTTCAGAGGTGCTCAGGAGAGACATTTCTAGCTCTGTGCTCAAGCCACCCCATCCACACAGGTTTTTGCAAGCTCTCTCAAGTCTCCTCACTGCCAACTCTGTTGTGTGACCTGCTGCTGAGCCAAGAGTGCTCAGAGGAGTGTCTGCACCCTCAAGCAGGTCAGAAGCTGAGTGCAGCATCAGTGTTGCTGGGGCTAGTTGCATAAAATATTGCTGTGCAGTATGGCAATGGATTGCAAGCTATGCTGTTCACTTCTTAACTTGGCATGGATACAAATCCCTTATGAATCAGATGATGAATGCTAAGCACTTTGAGCTCTCCTCAACCCTTATGATCCAATGTCTGGTGCCGAACTAATGTTCCCCATGGTATCAGCTCAGACCTAATTACTTCAGTGTGAGTGATGGTAGTGCACTAATGCTGGCTCTGCCTGCTTTCAGCCGCAGCAAATTACAAAAATTTTCAGCGTGATTAAAAGCAAGCAGCAGCTCTAGGGATCATTTTTGTTTTGTTCCAAAGAGAGAAGGAAAACTGCAGCTTATTCTTTATTTTCAGGAGTTGTGTGTGCATGTCAGGGTTGAAGAGCCTATCCTAATGTATCTGGGACAGCAACCACTGGGAAATGCTCCTATTGCTGTGAGCTAGAAGATACGCAGCCTCGGAGCAGGCATTCAGAGAGGCAGTGGGAGTATTCACCACAGCACTGGCTCCCACTAGCTTTACAGGCAATGGAAAGGGGTGCTCCTCCACAGCAGCTCAGATAATGAACCTGATTTCGGCTCCTGAAGTGGATGATGCAGAGCAGATAGCACCCTGCTTTGTGCATCAGCTTCCCCAGGGACTGTACGAATGGGCATGGGAGGGATCGTTCTCATCTGTCTGAAGTTAGCATTTGTGAAGACCCTCACAACTCCTCACTCGTCAGCATCCACCAATGAACAAAACCAGAGACGGCACATACACCCATCTTGTCCCCACTGTTGTGTTTGTGATGCTGAATGACAAGCTACAAGAGCCAGAGTTTTCAAATCATGTCTGGAAATAGCAGTACCACGAGCAGCAGAGCCATGCATGCCCTCGGAGTGCCTCCAGCAGAACGGCAGCACAAGAAGTCATGCAGCCACCACAACTTCACCTCAAAGCAGCAGGGGATGCGAAGCTGTGGCTGTGGTTTTGTGAGGGAAGCATCTCTGATCTAGGCTAACGTCGCCAATTTGCTTGGTGTTTGATACCCAGCAGTGAGTCATTACCAGCACCTCCTACATAAACTGGTTACCTAGAGGTGAAAGGTTCTGCATCCAAATTGTTTCCATTAATTGCACTGTGGGCCAAGGATAGATCTAATTTCAAGGGCAGGAATATTAATGTCAGTTTCCTTCCTTAATTGAGTGTGGAGAAACAAGAGGCGTGAGGGAAGCAGGGAACAAGGATGTGGGTCATTAGCAATCATGTGGTCTCAGAGGCAGCAGTGCCTTATAAAAATGTCATTGCAGTAACCAGAAGGCAAGAGCTTATTTGGCAGCATACAGAGCATCAACAATAAAAAAATTGACAGTAGTGACTGGGTTTTCACTGCTTATTTAGATGCAGAAGTCTTAGCACGGGTTTATATTGGCAAATATCTCACAACAATTCATAACGTTATAAAAACAGCACAAGGATGCAGCACAGGGTCTGTGTGAGATGCTGGTCCCATGGAAACTTCAGGAGGAAAAGATGCATACATGGTTGTATGGGGACTGCTAAGTCACAGCCTGAACCACTGATTGAGCACCTGAATGAAAGAACCAGTCAGCCCTGGGAACACAGGTGAAGGCAATTCACCTGTGTGACCAGAAGAGGTGGAACCAGGCTCCACCCCTCTTAGACTTTATTTAAGTGCTGACAGACACTGAGGAAGGATCTCTTGTTGGGAATCCTTTCTCTTGGAGTTCTCCTCTTGCAAGCCTAGCTCCTCAGAGGCGGATGAGCATTCATTTTCCTCCTTTTTGTGACATCTCCGTGTTTGTGCTGGTTCCTTTGCCTTTATAGTGGTCAGCAGATGGTCTTTTATTGTCAGTATGTCCCACTGGTGGAATATCTCTCACCTAGGACATTCCCAAAAACTTTATAAACATGGTTGCAGGGACCCAAAGACCAGACAAAGATTGGCTTATCTCTCAAAATGTCCATATCTGATTGGGAGTCAGGTTTGGTATTCCTACCTGTCCATCCAAGGGTTTCTCGTGTTCTCTGGTGATCCTGTTCCTGGTGAAGGTGCAGGTAAGCAGTACAATTCAGGGGAATTTCCTACATCTGGGGAGTGTTTAATCTTTAGGCCAGCAAGAATTGAAGTACTCTTTGCTGCTGTTTGCAGGGTGGATTAAACTAGTGTGACTGCAAGTTTATCAGTCGCTTGCAATACAACTTGACTGTTGTGAAAGAGGAATAATAACACATCTTTTAGAGACACATAGCAGGATGATGAAATTGTTAGTGTGAGATGTGCCTCCTGTGTAAAAAGGTCTTAATGAAAGACCAAGGCTTTGTGGCTTGCTGCAAACTAGCTGACTCTGCTGAATCTTGCTCAGAATCGTAACTATTAATGAAAAAAAACAGCCTAAGAGGCAGCTTTCTGGTAATACCCAAAAGGGCTTTTCAATTAAAGGAGAGAAGAAAATATTCTAAATTAAATGAATTTGTTACTTGCTAAGAGTTCTGTAAAATCATTGAAAGTTCTGGTTTTTTTTGTTGTTGAAGTAAGTGTTAGTCAGAGATCTGTTTATGTTAAACACTTCAGGACTCTCCTTACAAGTGATTGCATTTCATTACTTTAAGATTCTGTGTAGTTACTGAAGAACTTGCCTGAAGCTGTATCTCCACATGTAGTGCACATTGGAAGAAAGAATTTCTCAAGTTTTTTCCCTGTTATTTAGGACACAGGAAATACGAGTTCACCTTCCCGTTATGAAAGCCAGCACTGGCTGCAAAGCCATAAATAAAATACATTACTTTCTTGTGGCACCACTGAAAGAGCAAAGAAAAAACAAACATATGCTTCATTTGATGTCTAGAGAAAATCTCGATGAAATAGTGAATTGTGCTGGTCTTCTGACTTGGCTCAGTTACTCTCAGTTCCCTGGGGTCCCATTGTTTTGAGAAAGCTGGAACCCACTTCGTCGGAAAAATCATGTGAAATTCTCTTTAGCCTGCAATGATCCGGAAATACGGCCACATTCAAAAGAGCAAAGCCAAAAGTCAGCACAGAACAGAAAGGTATCGTGTTTTGTTTGCTCTCCACACACCACTGCTGTTTTACCGAAGATCTGATCTTGTCACTTCTTTGGGGAGAGCAACCCCTTGCAGAAACTTGAGCTGCTCTGCTCTCAGTGCCCATACCTCATGGGGGCTCTGACCCAGCCCCAGCCAGGGAGCCACCAAGGCCCGGTGCAGGAACTTGTCACCTGGGTCACTACTTGCCCCAAATTGTGCACCAATAAGTCTGACCACATTCATGGATGTGTTTTAAACTAATTATTGACCTTATTTTCTGATGTTGCTGAATGTCTGATTTTTATGCACACATATATTGATGTAGAAATAAATGCATGACATGTACAGATTGCCCTCTAAATTCAAGTAAGAGGAAAATGGGAAATGTGTCCTTCTGCTTTTTGCTGTGTATGCTTGTAAAGAAAAACACTACATTTTTACCACGAGAGTGGTAACACATGCACACAGTTTTTCTGCAGCTTCTCAGTGTCAGCTTTGCAGCAGTCAAGGCATAATGTTTGTGCTGCTAGGAATAGGGCTGGATCTGCAGGAAACCACAATAAATTTGAAAAGTTAATTAAGCTGTATGGAGAATGCCAGTGCAGGGTAAATCATGTTGTAATTACCCTCCATGCCAGCTATGAATGGATTGCATGTGTCACTGGAGGGGCAAAATGCTGCTGTTCTGATATTATGAATAAAAACAACAACAGAAGTCTTCATTTTAAAAGATTTTTTTTTCACGTTTTCCTTTTTATACTCCTCAGTACTAGAAGTTACTTCCTATATAAAAGGTTATGCTAGGATTCTTCTCCTCTTCAGCAGAGGGAGAGCAAGAGCTAGTGAGGCCTGGGACTTCAAGTTTTAAGCAAATAAAGGACTTCTGTAGCACGTGGGGAAGAATACTGACTGCAGAGGTTAGAAGAAGGGCTATCAAGTACCCAAGAGGCCTGGCACATGCAGGACTGACATTTCTATATCAAGACTATGGTTTTGATTCTATCAGTGTGCTTCAGTGGTCATCTAGTCCAACTGTCCTGCAATGAGTGAGGACACCTACAGCCAGATCAGGTTGCTCAGAGCCCCCTCCAGCCTGACCTTGTGTGTCTCCAGGGACGGGGTATCTACCACCTCTCTGGGCAACTACTCAGCTGGATAGGAAGAGTGCAGCAGGTGTGCCTTGGATTCCCAGCAGGTGAGAGGCCTCTGCTGTGGGAGGGCTGAGCAGCAGGAGAAGGCAGGGCTTTGAGCTGAGTTGTTCACAGAGTTCTTCATACTGTGATAACTGTGACAGGGACTTGAATAAAGACCCTGCAAGAGAAAAATGGTGCCAGCAGCCCTCTTGGTTCATTTTGTTCAAGGCAATTTTTCTCTTATATTAGCACGTCAGTGCACTGTGGACTTCACACTTGCTAAGAATTTTTATTTTGTGATTTCCCACAGAGCCATGAATTTTGTTCTACTGAAAGCTGTGATTATGCAAAAATAGGGCTTTTTTTTCCCCTAGCCTCCAGAATAACATCACTGTTTTTGAAGAAGAAGCCCTTCTCTGCAGAGAAATCTCCTCAAGCCTGGCAACCTAAAAACTTTGATTGTTATTGAGCAAGCCTGAAGTTGGGTGCATATTTCATTTCAGCAGTGGCCTGGGAATGCTCCCAAGACAATTAAACTGTGCTAAGTCATCAGCTCCTGGTGCTGAGGCTGTTCTATGACTCAGAATTGAGAATTGCAGTGGGTTCCTCATTTATATATGGACACGTTGGGATGGACCATCGTGCAGATGTCTGTTCAGTGCACAGAGCTGCTCTAATGAGTGCAAAGCGGTACTGTGTCTGAAATTGGGTGCTGTTAATAATTTAGAAGCCTATAAAATGTCCACATGGGGGGAGGCTGGAGCTTCTAGCTGCTGCAAAGAGCCACTGTAAAACCCAGGCTGACCCAGATGGCAGCTGGACAAGCTTGACTGTAGAGAAGCCAAATTTTGGCAGTTAGCAACAAGTCATCTTAGCCTTGATTTATTTGCACAGAACGCAAACTAGCTGTACAAAATATAAAGAAAATCAGTGGCCAAGTCTCACAGATGAATTAACAAACCAGGTGGACCTCCTGCCTGGCACATAGGATGCTGGCAAACCACACTGAGACGAGGCAGCTCTGCATGCAGCCACCTGCTCCCTCTGCGTTTCTGCAGCAGTGCTGCCTTTTGAAACCTGCTGGTGATTTACCTGTGTGTGACAGAAAAGAAGGAGAGGTGTGCCTTTGTATTTCCTTCTACCCCATCACTGTGCCATCTCACAAGAGGCACCCATAGAAACCAGAGGGGTGGAAAAGCCAATTTTCCTTTTCTCACTATGGTTTAAAGAAAGCGCACGGAAACTATTTTGGTGGATATGCAGCCTGTATCTTATTTGAAATTAAAACTGCCCATTGAGCAGATTTCCACTTACTCTAGCAGAGCTCTGGTGATTTACATCAGTCAAGAATCAGCTCATCATTTCCTTTAAAGCTACTTATATCATTCTGTGGTTAGGAGCTCTCTAAGCAGCATTTCAACTGAATTTTTAAAGACAAGAAACCCTCGGTGAACTTTCTGATGCAAATACAAGTTTGAAGTGATATTTCACAGCAATAATGGCATTAATTTTCTTCTTCCAGAGTTTTCAGTGAGCTTCAGTGCTATTTTAGATATAATAACCTGCTAGACAAAAAAAGGAATGTTTCATCTTCTTGGTCTCTGTATCAATATTTGCACTTCGTATTATGTTTTACAAAAGCCATTATCACAAGCCATTTTATTTGAACTCAGCATGTTAAACATGGCTTTCATGAACCTCCAATGTACAATCAATTATTTAACAAGCACAGGGCTTACAACTTAGCTAAAGGTTATCATCTATAATATATACATCTGCTTGTATTTTCCCAAAAGCAATGCAGTTTGACCTTCTGCTATACAAAGGAGTAAGCTGTTTCTGCATGATGAGACTGTGGTTTTCCTCTTCATTTTGCACTGCATGCATTGCATAATCTTGAAGTTAGGAAAAAAAAAAAAAAGCATTTAGTTGCAGGGGCGTTATGCTGGAAAATAAATATAAGCACTACTGTACTCTCTTGAACACTGTCATTATATTACAAGTGTAAAACTTCATATTAAAAATGTCTTGGATCCTTCACATTGCAACACTGACTACACTCCTGAGGACAATAATACCTTTGGGACCATTTCACTTTTTCTTCAAAATGAGGCCACTTCCACAGAGATGACATGTTCTCAGAAGAGATAAAATGTTGTTAGGGGTTTTAGTTACAGAAACCCATCTTTCACATGCATTCAGGTACTCATGTTAGAATACGTTCCAAAAGCATTGGGCACAAGTAAAATTTGCAGTGTGGTCCTACCAGAATTATGATTCCAAAAACTTAGGAAGGAGTGTTCTGTTTGTAATGAAACCTCAAATTTTCTGGACTGGACGATTTGCAGGGTGTTCTTACTCTCTCCAAATTATTCACCAGATAAGAACCCCTCCTTTGGGTGGGCAATTTTCTGGACTGCTTCTCAGTGCTGTGGTACCCCAGCATTGGGTTTTGGATGAGGTCTTTTGAGATCTTATTTCTCCAACTTACTCTCACAGAAAGGCATCACTGACTTTGTGAAATAACTCTCTTTGTTCCCTTCGTGGATCAGCACTGAAGCAGGTAGGAAATGTTAAGTAATCCATCATTGTAAAAGAAAGATTGTTTAAACCAGAAAGCCTGGAAGCACCTTAACTCAAGACAACTGGAAGTCATTTTCTAGAACCTCTTACTCAGTAAGAATCATTTAATTCTTTGAAATGTGGGCCGTTTTCAAGTCATTTTCTACGACAAATCAGACCAGCTCAATCTGTTCGTCACATTTTAGCAATAGAAAAGGACATAACTGAATTTTATTTTAATGGTAATTGCAAACTCATGCAGAAAATGTAAATGCACACTTCCCGATTAGCTTGCAGCATAAACCATGGCTTCTATTAATGTATTCCAATTTGTAATTCGTTGCACAGTATGAGATTTGAAAGCTGTGATTAAAATTAATTAGGTTAAGTAAAGTTTATCCCCCCTGAGCACTGCTATTTGAAGAAAGAAATAGTAAAACACTAGCTACATCTGGCACCACAGGAGGCTAAAGCATCAGAAGGAATAGCAGCATTGCTTTTGTCAAAGGGGTCGCATGCTGATCTTTTGGCATAGCTTAAGCACCATGTGTTCTTTCCAAGAAGCTGCCTGGGAGCTGTTAGGTTACTCTTTGCCTCTTGTAAAAGTTCTGGAGCTACAGCATCTGCGTGAGCATCTGAAGAGTCAATCTTTGTAATACAACAGATGAACGGGGAGCATCACTGCTTCCTAGCCCCTCTACAGTGGGATCTGAATCTCCCAAGTTCATGAGGCATCAGAAACCTCAACCAGAAGAACTCCAGCCCTTCTGTTCTGCTGCAGCAAAGCTTGTGCTACTTTCACTTGTTAGTTCAGTAGTAACCCAGGATGCTGGCTGGAAACACAACATGACACACTGTGTACTGCATTTTCAATTCTGGTCTGTCAGAGGAAGCAGCCAATACTCCAAATCTGGCCTTCTGTGGTAGTCTGTTTCTTCAGAACAGTTAATGGACTAATGGAACTGCTCTTTAGCAGGTGAAGAATTTTACAATCATGATGTCTCACAGCTGAACTCTGTTACTAGTTATTGGGTATTAAGCAAGCCTGGCTCAGTAACCAGACTCAGTCTGGAAGCAGGAAGGTAGTTTTAGAGACTGATGCAGCTTGGTAGCACAAGACAAAACCTTCATGCCTCTCTGATGAAGATGGGTTCTGCCTATTGAGGCAGCATAAGACCAGCATGCCAGATAGCTCTTGCAAATATTTTACCCTGCTCATGGGTGCTCCATTTGCCTTCTCTTCCAGCTGGAGTTCCCCATAAGCTGCACCTAGCGTAGCATTCCCAAGAGCTGTGTTTGCACACCCAGAGCTACCAGGATGTGCTTTAGAAGTTCAGTCAGATGGGAGAAATAACAGAGGGTGTGGTCCACGCAAGGAGAACAAAGCCTCGTTGCAAAGCATGAAGCACTTAGCCCGCAGCACTCATCAGACGTTCCAGCAGATGGCAGAGGAGCTCATTAATTAACAGGAACGTCCCCCAGGTGAAGCTAACTCGGAACTGGGGCAAACCCTGTAGAGGAGAAGAATTTTAAAGTCTAAAACTAGAATCTAAAGCTCAGTCCGTGTTAGCAGTGAGGTCTGAAAGGATGTTTTTTGTTTTCAAAAATGGGCATGGTGGTGATGGCTCAGCTATTGGACAAGATGATCTTAGTGGTCTTTTCCAAACTTAATGCTTCTGTGATAACTATATTCCTAATTGTACCATGGCATCTGCTTAGGAAAGAAACATAAGTGAATTCTGATGTTGTTACCTTTGTTCTAGGCCAGTGTTAACAGTCATGGGCTCAGGAAAACATCAGGTTTGGTGTTTTTCCTGCCCAAATAACCAGCTTAACTTCTCTCACCCCGTGTTTCATTGCTTGAAGCCAGGACCTATACACAAAGCACAGTCCCAATGGAAGCACAAGGCTGAGGTACCACACGTGGCAGAGGAAACAGGCATAGGCTATCACCCAAGGCAAAACTGATTGTTTCTGTCTCTTCAGCATATGAATTGAAAAAGATGAAACATGATACCCCATTAAAAATAAAAATGCTTCATACTTTTTCCCTGACAGGAATTTCTGGACAAGATTTTTTTTTTTACTGCCTGTAGTATTTCTGGATTAGAAGGAAAGGCCAGAAAATATATGGTCACACAATCCTTTGGCTACACAGCTGTCTGAGCCAGTAAAAGCACCACCCTTGGGGTAGTAAACAAAAAAGAATGAGGGGGGTGGGGGAAAAAAAAAAAAAGCGTCTGTGGTATTTTGCAAAGCCACAGCTCTGCAGGGCAATTCATCATTTCCCAGGCTCAGGAGGGGGCCCTGAAGTCCCTGGGTCTATCGTCCTTTCAACACAGGCCAGGTGGTAACACCCAGTCATTTCTTTTACAAGTCTGTAATTTACCTGAGCTACAGCCACGTGCTTTAACAAAACTGCAGGAAGAACAGGGAGAGTTTCATTAGATCTGAAACGGCAGTAAATCCTCACTGACAAAACAGTATGAGACTATGGAGCCTAGTAGATACAGTGCCTCCAAGACACGTGTGATAGAAGGGCTTGCAAGGCAGAAGCATAAGGGCTCAGCTGGCCGGGGTCTGCTGTACCCAGCTTAAGGACCTCCATCCCACCTGGAACCAAAGGTCTCGTGGCACCCTACCAACCTCAGGGCTGCAGGAGACCAGAGCAAGTCTGAGTCTTGCATTCAGTCAAACACAAGAAAGAGACTGCATAAAATAGACCACAAAAGCCACTCACCTTACTAGCACCAAGATTTTGTATTTTTGAATATCGCAATCAATCCAACTCCTTCCAGCTGCCTCCTTTTGTCACTCTCCTTTTTCTCCACACCACCACTGTTTTCCTCTTCCTGCCCTTGTGTACTCCTCACCCCTCTGCAGTGTATACAAGCTCAGAAGAACAGGTGCGAGTGTTTGCTGAAGAAATCTGAGAGCAACAGGAGGAAAAGACAAGATAATTACAGAAAAAGTAGACAGATAGGACATGCTGGCTGTTGATGCTGGCAATACATAGGTAATAGAGAGTGGAAGCAATGGTGTGATGGCAGGAAACCTTGGAAAAAGGAGAGTCAATACACGAGGCTTTGGCAGCTGTGAAACATTCATAGGGCTGAAGGCCAGAATGGGACTTCAGTAAAAGATGTGGCCTCCATTCACCTATTCATGCTCTGCTTTAGGAAGCGTGAGAATGGCCAGTGTGAGCTTTTGCAAAGGACTTTCAGCTCTTCCACCTGGTCTCTGACAGATGCCTAGAGACACAGGGAATAGATACAGAGATGTTTCTGCTGACAAAGTCTCCTGGGCTTGGATAAGCAGCAATTTAGGTTTTCCTAGATGTAGAGGTTGCAACATAAGTCACTGTGTTTCATGAACATGTGTTTCCTTGCTGCTGAAGTGCAAAATGAAACCATCTGCACAGCACCTTGAGAATGGTGATCTTCCTACATAATGCTTACCCCAGAGGGCTTCCCTTTGCCATGTACTTAAGGAAGATGATATGTTGTGAAGAAATTTTATGGAGAAAGGGCTGTGAGATCAGTTTTTCTGTTCCTCTGTGGTTTAAGATTGTTTCTGCAGGTGTATTTTTTTCAGAGGTTTGGCAAGTCTACTTCAAATAAACTTCCTCTCATTCTCTATAGAGCTGATAACCATCTAGTAGACCACTCTGCAGTCAATACTTATTAAGTCAGGAGTTATTAGGAGAAATTTGGGCACATGCTGTCCGGTTTTGGGAGAACCAGAGCATTCTCACTGTAGCTCATGAAAACCAGTATGAGCTGTCCAGGCTTCTGGAAAATGTGCAGTGGTAGAAGTGGTACTGAAGTACTCATGAAAGTCAGAAGACAAAAAAAAATAGAAGAAGGACAAATAGAGAGAAGAGGAGCTCCACCTCACAGTTTCTGGCAGGAGATTGTTGTTGGAAGAGACGTAATTCCAACTAGGGGAGCTTATCCACGCATTTCTGGTGCAGAAAGGATGTAATCAACTGCCATTTGGTGGCAGGGTAAACTTTCACTACCCTGCATGTTGGCATGGTCGCAAGATACTGGATTAGTGAGGTTACTCTGCACGTGGGACTTTGCATCAGGAGAGACCAATATATTTCTGCTGGGCTGGCAAAAATTCATAACAAATGTACAGCGCTTCTTCAAAGATTACCATAAACAATTCAGTGCTCTCATTAGTGTCTACACCCTGCAAATGTTTAAACCACAAGAAACCACAAACCACAAGAAACCTGCGAACTGAATAAACAGCTGCTGCTCTCAAAATCAATTATACAAGATTCTGCTAATAGACAGGCATGTGCATTGCAAAAGCTGATTTCACATTATCAGTATCTATGTCACAATTAGACTATAGCTAAGCTTTTAGGCGTTTAAATGAATTCACAATAATATAGTTAAGAAAATTATCACTTCAGAAAAAAAGTTGGAAAATGTCAAAAGATAAAAGTGATACAGGATGTGGATGTATTAACATCTCAGGTAAACGGGACTCATTAGCTACAATATTTCATACATTATGCTCTGAGGTATGCATATAAGAAAAAATTCCCTTGGGTTTTTGTGGAGCATAAGCTCTTTAGGTCTTCCCCCATATTGTTGCCTGAATTGTCTTAACACAGCAATTCAGTATGTAAATCTGGCTGCCCTCACACTAAAGAAAGCACTACCATTAGATTCTCAGCTCTTGAACTCATTTTTGCTAACGTGCCCAAGGCAAGCAGAACTACCCTGGCTCACACCAAGGGCAGATCCATCCTGTCCCTGAAAGCAGGCACTGTGGGAGTGTCTCTAAAGGGTCTGAAGGTCTTTGGTGGGAGGCCTTTTTGCCAGGAGTTTATCTCAGTGCTTTCCAAATCCATTACACATTTCCAATGGACATGATAAGGAAGAGTAGGCCTCATGGGAGGAATGCAGTGGTGCTGGTACAACTGCTGGGCTTCAGCCCCTCTTTGCTGAGGGGAAAGGTCCAGGGTGCTATTCAGAGCAGGCTGGTGCTGTCTTCTGCTCAGTGAGTCATTTTTCACAGCAGCTTAGATCATGCTAATCACACCTACCTTTGTAAATAACACGAGCCTCAGATTTTTAGGTCTGAAACAAACCTGCAGGATGTTGCCTACATCATACAGGTAACTACTGCTTCTCTGCAGTCTGCCAGGAAGCAGTCTCAAGCAATGTCTCCGCATTTATGAGAGAGTACCAGTGTGTCCAGACCTTGGTAACTAATTGCACGGAAGCAGAACATAGCTGTTGTGTTTGAATTTCACAGAAGGAGAGGCCATAGTCCTCAGAATAACACCATTAGTCAAAGCTGTGTGTGTGACTAAAGGAAAGAGTGGGTCAAACGGAAGAGAGAAGTCACAGCGGACTGTTTTTCTCAGCAAAACCCACGGGGTTCTACAGAAAAGGGGTAGCAGGGAATGTGATGGAGAGAGCAATTATCACAGGCCAAGTCAGATGAAATGAAATTCCTTGTGTAAGAAATCGACAAATGTGGAAAGATCAGCTAACGCACAAGGGCAGATGAGACAGAGGGGGATCCCGAGCAATGGAAAAACTCTGCATCGTGCTAAGATTTTCATCAGTAGTGTCCACAGCATGGGAAGGAGGGAGCCAAGGCCAAGGAGCACGCTTAGCAGGGAGCTGGGGCAGTGAGGAGCTGGCCTGGTAGGTGCCACTGAAAGCTGGCAACATGGTGGCAGGCCTTGGTGGACTGCGAAAGGCTGGGGTGGTGGGAGCCAGGAGAGCTTGTGTCACTGGTAAAGTTGTGAGAAGAAGAAAGGGAGCCAAGGCCATAAGAGAGCCAAGAGGGGCTTAGAGCTCCCCTCAATGGGTGGGACCTGTGGGTGGAATGAACAGAAAGCCAGCTGTTGCACTGACCTCTATCTGAAATGATCTCACAGCTTCCATTGACAGTGAATTCCCTCTTCTTCCTTAGCAATGGTATGTCCTTGCCTTCTTGTTGGATAGTTCTCTCCTATCAGTTCAGTCCCTTGAGGAGAACACTTACTGGGTCAGCTTATCATCAACCAGTATCTCGGTGTCCCCTTTCAAGATATTCACTAACAGATGGCATGGCCCATTTTCAGCAGTTGCTCTGACTTTGTCCCACCAGGTGAGCATACTGAACCAGCCAGAGACACAATAACAACCCTGCTCTCTTGCCCTTTCGTTAAAAATGGATGCGAGCATTTCCTTTTCATGAAGCCTGAAAAACAGAACTTTACATGAAATGATACTTGGGTCTGAGATACCTCTAGTCTTTGTCAAACTGAACCATCCTAAATTTTAACCTTTTCGAATCCTATTTCTGCAATTCTGGGATAAAATGAAGCCCTGAGCTCAGAACTTCACCTATTTATAAGGGGAAAACTACATTCACTCTAATGCCTGGGACTCCTCTGACTTCAATATTGACCTTTGTACTAATCCATGAGAAGTTTCTCTAAGAAAAAAAGTATACACAAGAAAAATATTCCCGGAAAGTCAGGCAAAAAGGCAAATAACTGATTTTTCATAGCTCCCTGCATTCTGCACTCACAGCAGTTCTAGGGAGGAAACATCCATAAACACAACAACCACTAGATGCCACCATAAGCACGGCCTTATATTTGAAATATGATCTCGAAAACAAGCTGAGTGAACAGTCAAATTCTGCTAATTTTAAAATAGTCCTTTTAGTGAGAGTGCCCTATATTTGCACAGGCCAACATTGCCTTAGAAAATCATTTTTACTGGGTAAATTTTCTGGTACATGTTTCCATGTATGATCACTATCCTTACAGAATGTGAGCACTTACGTGTAAGCGACTGAATCCCTTTGTATTTTGCCTTTCCTAGGCCATTGTCCTCAGAAACAGACAAACGAGAAATTATCATTGGAGTTTTCTGACATGCCTTTCAAAAGCACTTCCCTCACCTCCAGCAGGGAGATGTTCATGTGTCACCTCTGGCAGAGAAGTGTTTTGCAATGTCAGCGATGTACCCAGGTGCATAGCATCGTCAGCCACTTGCTCCTGTGCACACTGGCCCCATTTCCAGTGCTGCAGAGACAGAATATGGCTTAAGCTACTTTTACCCTACAGACCGAAGAACCTCTGCCCATTATAAAATTGGAAATGGAGCACCGGCCAGGCAGCAATCCCCCATCATGTCCCCACTGCAAAAACTGAGTTCTCCCTCCCAACCCCAATATGCTGAGCAGCTGCATTTGATGCTGCCACAAGCAGGGTACGCATGCCGTTTCATTAACTTCCTACCTCCCTCATTTTGTCCAGGTTGTCAGTGAAAATAATGTTGGTTGGGAAGGAGAGAGCTTTACCTCCACCCACACATGACTCAACTCCAAGCCTATAAGTTTGCAGCAGCGGTCAGTGTGCCAATCTTTAGCATTAATCAATTGACTTGTATATATGGGTCATGGCTATAATAGGCCAAGCTACCACTAGAACTGACCGTTCAAAAATGCAGGCATTTCTTGCTAGCTGCCAGTGTTGCAAACTGGGGCATGAAAATTAAGCGATGGTTTCTCAGTCTCTGCCTTCTCCCCATTCATAGCTATGCTCAAGCCAAGAAATAAAAATAAATGTCAGGGTTGTTCACAGAAGGAAGAGATCTTTATCTATACTATTTTAATGCAGTTGTATTGGCTCCATTGTGTCCACTAGCTATTGTTAAGTCAGTGAAGAAAACAGCTATGTGAGGTAGGACTCATATCACCTCTGCAGTGACATCAGAAGTATGGGTGTGCACAACAGAACTCCCCAGATAAAACAGTTCTCAAGGCAATGGAGAGAGAAATACACGTTGCTTTTCCTTCTTTTAAAAAGACATCTATTTTAAGACAAGATGAATCTCATCACAGATGTGGAGGCCTCCACTGTAACTATCTCCAAGTGGATAAATAAATGAGGGTCTTGGGCGAAAGGCTTCAGTTTTAAATTCCAGCACCATTTCAGATTTTGAGTATTTACAACTGAAAAACTAAATGAGACCTGGAGATACTCAGAAACAACCCACTTAAATTTTAAAGCTGTTTTTGAAAACTGAAGAGTATCTGTACTATTTAGACAAGAAATGGCTGTAAATATTAATTATTTTTTGTGGTGTTCACATTTAATAACAATTTCATTCGAATGCTGTGAAGGTCTGTGGGATCTGAGAGGCAATTTGAATTAGACTAATGAAAAGTACCACAAGTTTTACCTCCAGTTTGTTACCAGAGTTAACATTAAAAGTATGTTTTCTGCTTACTAATTCAAACTTATTTTTAAAATGGAAAGCAGATTTCTAAAGATGATACACTTCTAAAATATTTATTTGCTATTTTTACCTGCACAGTTTAATACTCTCAATCCAGAGCTCTTTCCCAAATGACATTAATAAAAACTGATATGTTCACAAGAGGATGGGAAGAACATTGGAACAGAGCATTTTTGGGACTGCCATCTAGAAAAAAATCAACATGGAAGGATCAGTTCTCATGTGATTCCTCTCCCTTGGGGTGGTGCAGGCACAGACAATCCTTGTCTTGTTTGTAATAGCTTCACTCTTCAGTGATGTGCTAGCAAGAAGTCCCAAATCTTTCCAAGCCATTTGTGAAATTCTTCTGAGTGAAGCAGCTATCTTTATTGAAGTAATGAAAACTAAGCCTCTTTCCCATGCACTCCTGGGATAGTCTCTATGTTGGCCCCCATTCAGGAAGGCAATTAAATATGTGCTAACTCTATGCTCATGAATAGTCATATTGAAATTTAAGGAATTACACATGCCTAAGTGCTTTCTTGAATGAAGCCCAAAGTTTGTATCCCAAAGAGAGCTAGAAATACTGCTTCTGACACACACTTCTCTGAGGGACGTATCAAGGGAGCTACAAAGCAGCAGAAGTTCCCAGGAGGGAAGGATGTCCAGATTTATGCATGTTTCAAAAGGAAACCCACCATTTTCCATTTGTAGGCACTGCCCTACCTCTCTGGGGAAAAACAATATATAGTGTTTTGTTTCATTCCATCTCCTCTCTCCAAGGCTGGTAGCGTTTAAATAATACCTGAAATTTACTCTTTTCCGAAGTTCACCTATAGGATCAACCTGGTACGTGGCTTTGATTCTGTGAGGAAGACGGGGAAAAAAAGGGATCTCCACTAACAAGGCGCAGGAATTTGGTTGCAGTGCTACATTCATGTCCTTAGTAAAGCCAGGTAACTCTACACTTCATCTTTCCCATCTAATGATGATAAATGCCTAGGAGTAGCTAGGCTTATGAGCACTTTGAGTATGATGAAACTCATTTAGGGATATTTACTTGTTGTAGTCTTTGCTTACACCAAGATTCATTGTGTTCCCTCTTAACAGTAAAGTTGCAGTCCAAATAAAGAATCCTTCCTAACCGGGTGCTACAAGACAGTAATTTACAGTGTCTTCTGCCAAATGATTGCCACCATATACACTAAGTTGTCAACCATGTTAAGCACCAGCCTTGCAAAATCTGATCCAGCCGGGCAGCTTATGTGTGCCTGGTTTGGGCTGAATTAGCCTGAGAGGAATGCATATGGCTAAGCCTTAAATATAGCCTGATGATATCACTAGGTGACTTCCAGTCACTCCAGTTTTTGCTCTATGTGCTAGTACCTCCTGCATTGTGTAAAATACAACAGAGCACCATTTAGCATAAAAGACTATGTTTTACTTACTGACACACTCAGTTGGGTGAGGTCAGACAGAGGACTGGGGCCTGAGCTCAAACAGAACGGTTCTCCTTTGCAGGCAGTCCAGCACAGCTCAAGCTGACACTGACGGCCACAGAGATCTCTCACTTCTCCAACCCACATCCAGATATGTGGCAAAGCGTCCATGCTAGCTGGGGGAGGATTTATATCTCCTTACTGAGAAGATGGCTAATTGAGTCCAAGCTGGTCACCCAGGGCTCTTTATACTCAGAGAACAGCAGATACCTCCATAGGGCAGTTCATGCCATCTGTCTGTCTTATCTCATGAGCTGATGAATGATAATGTCGCTATGAAAAAAACACTGAGTGACAGCTGATTATGCACATATTATCCCCTTGGCAGCTGTTCAGAGAAAAGGCACTGAACCCATTGCACATCCATTTTGGCGCCTGCAGCTGGCTCACCTGCCTGCCACAAATATCTTGTGTGGTCCTGGACAAGACACCTAATCTCCCAGCATGTCATGAATGCTGTCTTTACTTCCTGTACTCTCCATTACTTTCTACATGTGCAGAGAAGACGTAGTGCTCTCAGGCCCCACTCTCAGGGCAAGATCAGTCTCCCTGCCCAGCGAGGTCAGAGACCTCGGGCTTTCAGGCTTACCTTCCTCTTCAGCTCCAGCAACTGCTGCCATTGATTTATCAGTTTGATCACAGCCACTTTCAAGGGAAGCTGCAAAGTCACAGGAGAAAGAGGAAACAGTCAACTCTTTAGAGTGGTTTGAAACAACACATATCATTCTATCAGTATTATTTTCTGTTGGGAATTTGCCCTCTTTAAATGCAAAAAGTTTTGGTTTCTGTTATGCAGAAAAATGCTTCAAGTGGCGACTTTTGGTTTCTGTTCAGCTAACAGGTGTGACGAGAGCACTTTCTTCATTCGGACTAAGTTCATTCACAGTTATAAAATCAGTCAGGAGTGGAAGAAGCAACAGAGCTCATTTCCTCTTCCAGCCTGTAAATAGAAACAGGTGGGCAAGGTCAAGACACTCATTTTAGAATTGTGAACGATGTAGGGTGAGATTTTCCACACGGTTCAAACAGATATTGTTCCCATTTCACACGACTGTCACTAATTTCCATAGGAGGTAGCAGTGAGATTGTTTGGAACACACCACAGAGCACTTACGTGTATCTTTAAGAACTTCTGTATCTTTGAATATCTAGTTTACAGTGACCAGAAGCAGCCTGTCTGCTCATTGCTACATTTGCTACTTCTCTTATTTAAGTATGTCTGTTAGATGCAAGTACGAAACTTGTTTTGTCACATCTTCTATCCAATCTTCCCCACAAAACAGGATACTATTATTGTCATTATCATCAAATGATGATAAAGGATCTAATTTGCGTACTTTTAATTGGCTTCCTATTTCCACCCAACTGCTGCTTGACACAATTCACAGAAAAAGTGAATAAGGAAGGTTATAATTTACCATTGGCTGATATAGAATCAGTGTGTGTTTATGCATACAGTCTTGTTTGTGATAGAAAACTCAAATGTTTTCCTTGTTCAATCAACTGATCTGTGCCCAAGCATCAGGAAACTCATGGTCACCTGCTAGCCACTGCAGCAAGCAGTCTTTCCTTCCTATCCTTCCCCACCAGCCTCTCCAGGATGAGGCCCTCATCATCCAAAGTCATTTTGCCTGGGGACCAGCATGAATAAAACCAATTTCCCAGACTCCTCTGCAAAAAACAGACCCCAAATGAGTTTCTACTGCTGAATTAAAAGCATTAATGCAAGGGTTCTCAGAAGGTTTTGCTGCTGTTCATCCTTTGCTGAAGTTCCCAAGATATTACCTGACCTGTAACCCAAAACCAGTTTCCGTGAAAAATATTTTCAGTTTGTTTGCTCATCGAGGTCAGAAGACCGTGGTCTGGAACAAACGTCCTGTACATTTTACCAACCTCAATTGTTATATATAGCATGCAGTCCTGAGAAATTGATTGATTACAGTTGGCTGATGAGCGTTATTTCTACCAGACGGTGAGATCACCTTGCGAGTGTGGAGTCTGTTTCGAAGCAGGTTGCTGTTTTAAGCTTTCTTGAGGTATACCCACAAATCTATTTATTCTCATGTATCTTATGTGGTCAGGGTGGTGGTGCTGCAGTTTTTCATTGCTGAGCAATTTCTTCTAGTTTATTAAATGAGTTTAGTTTCAAATGGAGTACTGGGTTTTCGTTTGTGGTGCTGCTTTTCCTGTTACTGTTGTTGTGGTTTACCGTCCACCTTGGGGTGTTCAAAACTTCTCTTCAGAATTCACTGAGCTTGTTTGTGATTTGTGTTTTCACAGTTCTGTGCATTTAACCTTGGAGCGTTAAGTGCGGGCTGGGACCCCCTCCATGAGGGGTTGTGGTACATATGGTGCTGGAGGAGCGCTGGTGTTTTGTGACTGACCAGGCACATGCCAAGTCCCCATTGAGCCAGGAACTGTGATAGCAAGTCGAATTCCATCCAGGCAGGATTTATTATATCAGTAAGGTCCTCTGTAATGTACAGAGGCTATTAAGGAACTGCATTTCTTTATTAAGACAGCAGTATTAAGATTAATCCAAGCAGGCCAGTCTGTCGAGCATGTCGTGAAGATAAACTTCTCTTAGAAAGTATTCTGAACTAATCAAAGTTGCTGCCTACACATACAATAGTGGGAGGCCTGGCAGTTCTCTACTAAAGCTTCTGCGACATTTGAGATCGTGACTCCAGCTCCAAACAAGAGAAATAAAGGACACATTTTCAGTTTCTTGCAAGATGGATACGTAGGGGCACTATCTTTACAACCCCTCGATTGTCAGTGAAGCGGGGCCTTCCCAATTTCATGAGTGTATCTGCTTCAGTGGACATTTTTTTAGGCTTCAGGTAACACAAGAATCACAGAAAACAGGAAGTTGCCCCCACTGGTCTTTGTCAGCAGCTCCACATCGCTTCTTGGCTGGCAAGTGCAGTATACCTGACAAAGTTTGCTCAGTGGGTGTTTGTAGTCATAAAAATGTCTACCTGAATACCCCCACCCTGAGACATACCTCAGAATGCGTCCTCCACCTCTTTCCCATTTTGCGTCCCTCACCTTGGTCTTTGCTTCCAGCCCTCTGCCCTGCCAGTAACTCCACAGCCACTCACAAGAGCCCTCAGTTTTCCTTCATCCCCACTCATCCCCAAACCCAGTTACACCTTGCTTACTTTAAGACTGATTCACTGTAGCTGTCTGCAATGACTCCTCTTGCACAGCTTCCCAGCCTCCACCACTATGTCAGCTCCTGCGCTCCCCCAGCATATCCCAACCAGCTTGCCGGTATTTTCCTGCTGTTGTAGGTTGTTCTGAATTGCAGCTACCTCCCAGGGTAAGTTTTCATTTGTTTTTAATAGAGTTGGTGCATTCCCTGTTTGATGTCTTTTGTGTGTCTCACCATCATCATTATTTCCAGTATTCAAGAAGAATTTCAGGCTCTATGTTTTAAGACAAAACGATTTTACCATTTGACAATGGGAGGCAGAACACTGCCAGTTTTCTCACTTAAAACTGGTACAAAACAAAAATTGGAAACCACTGGCCTAAACAGTTCTTAATCCTATAGTATCCCATAATATGCGCCAGTGCTCAGTTGTCCTTATCATTAGAAAATGTTCCCAATGGCTGACATAAGTCTTCCTTGCTGCAATTTAAGCCCATTACTTCCTGTGCTATCACCAGAAGATACAGACAAGACTTTGTCACAGTCTCTGTTGCCGCTACCTTTTACATATTTGAAGTCTGGCTGTTGTCTTGTATTCTATTCTCCAAACTATACATGTTCTCATCTTCCAATTTTTCCCTGAGTTCATATTTTCTAGACTTGTGATCATTCTTGTTGCTTTTATCTGAGTTTTCTCCAGTACTTTAGTACAGCAGCTAAATACATCACTGCCCTTCTTTCAGATTCAGATTGGCCTTTATGTTACGAATTACCCTGAGAGTGCCTATAGGATTGATTACCAGCTTATTCACCTAAATCCTTTGCTAAACCCTCACTTTTGAAAATAAAGCCTCCATTCCTGTAGGAAAGCTGCTTTTATTTGTCCCTAGCTTCATGGTTTTTCATTTGGCTGTCAAAATAGATGCTGTTTAACTGACTTTTCTTTAACAAGTAATCCAGATCAGTCTTTCTAGTTGACCTATCTCTCACACTTCTTTACCACTTGTTTGTCATATGTAGACCTTCTACCAGAACCAGGAAGGAACCCTGTGGGACCCTGTGAGGAACATCTTTCAGAGTGAGAAATTCTCATTTACAAGCAACATTAAATCTGTTCAATACAAGCTCTTTTGACTTTGCACTTCTCATTTATTTTCCACAGTGTCATGCGCATTGAAGTCACATGTCTTACAAAACCCTAAATGTGTTGTGTCATCACATTTACCCTTAACAAGCCTGAGATCTGCTCAGGAAGCAATAAGAGGTTTGTTATCCGTAGGGAACCTCCAGCTTTTAAGGGAGAGATGGAGAGTTCAAGAAAAAGATGCTGCGTTGCTTGTAAAAGAGGAAAAAAATCAAGGCAGGAAATCTGTTAGACATAAGAGGAGTATATCTGTACTCATTTCATAAAGATATGAATTAAGGACTGGAACTGACTATTACTCTGAATTGATTGCATCTGGTAAGCATTAACTGAGTACACATTTCTGAACTGTTTGCTGTTTTTCTGATCCCACTGGGTAGTCAGCTTCTGTTATTTCCACTGAACCGTGTTTAATCATGTTTAACAATATTTTAGTGATAAGAGTTGGTGGCATTATGGCTTCCAGTCTTTGATGCATATGATTATATTACCTTCTTCATCAGTGAATGCAAAAAATCCTCTGATAACTTGCACTATTGACGTCGGAGGAAGTCAGGGTTGTTATTGTTTCAGTGTTCAGCATGCTGTCACTTCATTGCTTTGATCCATGGCCTTATGTGGCTTTTTAAAGTGGAGGGGGGTGGAGGAAAAGGGTTACTGGGCTTGTAAACATTTCTATTACATCAGATTAGTTTTTCTGCCATGTACAGTCTGTTGGTGTGACTCACACGTTCACATTTTATAAAGTCAGCTATGTCTACAGGGACTACAACCATTCTGAGTAATTCTAGATAAACGTGAATTAGTTCTGTCCTCATCTTAATTATACAATGTACAACTGTATGAAAAGTGCCCTTTTGTTGACTTCTAGTGCAGATGTGCAACCACTGGCAGATAATGAGAACAATGTGTTTCCCTCTCGCCAGCTCCTTTATTCTTAGGCTGTTAGCCCTAGCACAGGTTTAGGAGTAACCACTCTCATTCACAGTGCTCTCAGCTGCTCTCCACCCACCTCTCAGATTTTTATTGAGGCCACACGACGGTGATCCGAGATGGCTGCCACTAAATACTTGGAGTCATGTTTCTTAGAGTGGATCATTCAACTACGCTCACTTCGGGGAATAGGGTGTGCTGTTTCACATGTATAAGATCAGAGTGATACAATTTATTTTTGCCCTTGCATCGGTTCAGGGAACTGTAAGTAGCATGGGAAAAATCGATGGTTTTTACCAGCAAAAATGTTAATATCTCATATGAAATAAACTGGGGCACCACATGTAACATTTTCCCCTCCGAACTTTCAAACAATTCACTTTGTGGCAGCCAAAGGTTGCAATTGTTTTGTCATCTCTCATATGTTTTCTTGCCAAATGTTTCTACAGTTATCTCCTATTCAAATAATGTCTTACTCTGGTTGTGTTGAATATGCTAAGGAACGAGCAGAGACTCACGGGCTGCTTGCAGATATCCTGAGCAATAGCTGTGATTTCTTCAGTGCTGGGACACACCAAAGAGTGGTTTTCTTCCTGGACTCCCCACCCCATAAAAGCTAGTCATCTGTTCGTGCATTCCTGGCAAGAGTAAATTGAAGCCACTCACTAGCCCAAGTCAGAGGAAGCAACTGTGTCGGATCCTTGAAGTAAGCACAATGGTGATCCTGCAGGAGGCCCCAAATGCTTCCACAGGGCTCTGCAATGCATCAGTCATGCTCTGCTGCATGAACTCAGAAGGAAAAACAAATGTTTTCAGAAAGTGCAGGGTAGAACTTCCAGACGCATAAAGGCAGTAAGTAAAAAAAGTATTCAGAAGATCCTGAATGATCCATACCAGCCTTTCGCAACATGGTCTGGACATCATTCTGCAATCGTTAGTCCAGCTGATGAAAACCACACACAGAAAATGAACTGTTCAAGGTGTTTGCTAGGTCTCAAGGCAGGAAACCAGTGACTTCTGTGAGGCTGGCACACAAAAAAACATTGTCCCACACATATGGGATATCAAACCCTAGCATAAAACAAAGAAGAGTCAGTATGGCACAAGGCTGAGGAGGATCTGTCTTCTTCCCTTTTCTAACCTTCCTGACCGAGTTTAGTTCTTACTTTCTGCACATGGGTGTGAAGGTGGAAGCCTCTGGCAAGCAGAGCACAGTCCAGGGCCCACCTTTCCTCAGGCGAAGGAGAGTCTTGTCTGCAGGCCTGGTATGTCATGTCCTACAGCCTCTGGCCAGCAAAGCCCTCAAGGTGGATTCTGGTGAGCCGTGAGTTGTGAGAGAGGTCAGGAAGATTTTAACAGGTGAAGGAATAAGTCAGTACAGGATGTGAGTCCAAATACACTCTGTTTGTGGAAAAGCATTTTCTTATTAGCCAACCTGTATTTGACAGGGTTTTTACTGAAACAACAGACTCCCTGAGGGCAAGTAAATGTGACTGTGGCAGCAGTTAGTGTTCCCAGGAGCCTTCGTGCATCTAGGATACAATTAAGTACATTTGTCTGCAAATGCTTTAAATATTTCAGCTGCTGTGCCATTAAGGAATAAGAAGGAGTTTTATTTTAAGAGAGACTCAAAGCACTGCAAGGCAGCCAATATCAGACAAGGCATAAGAATGATTTGGGATAGATAATGGTTGTGAGTAATGTTATAAATGATCTCATAGACTTTTTTTTTTTCTTTTCCTGTGAAGTAAATGACCTTCCTTCTTCCACTTAGGGAGCTGCGTGGCCATTACGGTGTGAAAAATGTCTCTCTCAGCCAGGGCAGCTCTGTACATTTTTACTCGATAATTTTAATGATGTTTGCTCATTTTCACTGAACCCTTTCTTGTGGTCTTTTCAGGGTCCCCCTCCCCTCCAGGACACAGGGAAGATGGGAAGGGACAAAGCTTTCTCACAGGGATGCAGGAGCTTTCATTCCTCTAGATCTCTTCTGATGTCTGAGATGTTGTTTAAGTGGCCCACATCTAACCTTTACCTTTTTGACCTGAGATTCTGTGCTGGAGTTCTCATGCACAGCAGCAGGAAGATTTACTCATATTGCAGCTGGATCTGTAAGGACTAATGAGAACCACAGCATAACGTGATGAGACACTACACTCATGTAACAGAGAAAAAAACATTCATCTTTCAAAGATCTTAAGCATCTGATGAGAAATAGGAGGTGAAAGCAACACACGTGCCAGGTTGTGGCAGTCTCTGTGAGCAGCACAAGTAGGAGGCCCAGAGCCCTGAAGTGGTGCTACAGGGTGAGCCACTGGAGTGCCTGTAGTTGGCTCAGCTTTTTCCCTCACCTTTCCAGGCTGTCTTTGCCAGTGCCACATCCTTCACCCCTGCTGCTGCACAAATAGCCCAAGGATACACTGTGGCAGTTCTGTCATATCAGGGGATATGCCCAAAGGCAGAGCTGCCCCATGATCCCACCTTTCCCCTCTCTTTCTGTGTTAATGCACTGACAAATGAGCTCCATTTGAAAAAGAAACCAACTTGGGATGTATCCAAAAGCTTTCCTTTTCCTCCTTATTTGGTAAATATTCCTTCATTCTGTCTCTGTAGCATTTGCAAATGATGTGAAGAGAAAATAATAGTACCTTATTATGCCTTTATTTTTATGAGATATTTGCACAGGACGTTTTATGAAAGAAGTCTCTGTGCTCTGACCATCTTTTATTATACTGGATGCCTCCTAATGGATGAAGAACATGAAAAAGTATCACATATTTGTTTCAAGTTTTTGTGCATATAATAATTTATTCAGAACTGCAAGACACCACAGCTAGAAGTCCAGCTGAAACTTCTGTAGGAAGTACAGAAACTCCACAGAAATATTACTCAAATTATTACTAATCTCACCCACACTACCAGTCAGAGCCTGTCTGATGGCTTCCATCAGAGGATATGGTCATCTGGTGTTGCACACATGGCAACAACACTACAATTTTGTTTGAAACCAAAATGGCAGTGTTTACCACAAAAACTTTCTTACAGTCATAGTCCTCTTGCAAATGTGCTTCAACTTAAAACATCAGTTAAAGCATACCATCAAAATATGAAGCCATTCTTCCTTTTTCATTCAGCATTTATTCTGGCAAAGCTCCCTTCAAGTCAAGTAGAGACACCACCACTCTGAACAAAAGCTTCACAGTTTGACTCAATAAGCTTTTCATCCATAAGTAAAGAAATGGATAAAAATGCAAATAAGCCATTGTCCTGACATGTCACTTAGCTTATAGGAAGGGCACTTTGTTCAGACTCTCACTGGGCCATTGGACCAAAGCTGGCAGCAATCAGCCCTGTCCAAATAACTAGCCTAAGTTTAAACCTTCTGTCATGACAGACTTAAAGAGATTCTCAGATCACTCAGCGCTAGCCGTGGTTGTTGCACAGGGGTAGATGACAATCCAGCTCAAGCTTGCACATCTGAATGAATTTCTGGCATTTGCACTAGCCCCCTAGTTGCCCATCCTGTGTCCAACCCGTATGATTGCCTCTGCCTCACTCTGTGGCATAGAATCACAGAATCATTCCATGGTCTGAGTTGGAAAAGACCATAAAGACTACCTAGTTTCAACCTGCCTGCCATGTACAGGGACCTCTTCCGCTAGACCAGGTTGCCCAAAGCTCCATCCAACCCGGTTTGTTTGGAGTTTAATGATACATGACGGTGAGCATGGAAGCCTGCCAGCATCTTTCCCACAAGTCCCCATCACCACTTTCTGGCATTTTTTGCCAATACATAGCACATACTTTCCACCACTTCCTCCTTTCTGCAGATAAGGTCTGACAACACAGGAAAATGAGCTGCTTACTGACGCACAATGAGGTTGGCTTTGGTGCCAGATTATAAGATGTAATTAAAATATAGACAGGTGGCTCCTATATAGTCCAGACTGACTGGTTATATGAAAAGATCTTATGCTAGTCTATTAAATTGTCATGTCGTATTTCCAGTGAGAGTAGGAGGTGTGTTTATGTCATGTTACTGCATACTCCCTGCTGCATTTGACAAAATATTTATTTCAAGTTTATTGAAAACAATGAGTTTTTCAGAACTCCTAGACCAACATATGTAAGGTAACTCATTTATGATCTTTTCTACATCATCAAATATTAGCCCCTAAAATTCATAAGCACCCAGAGTGAATGACTTCCTGGATTTGAAATAGATGTCATCATGCAATAAAATGTTCATGTTTGGAGTTGAAAAAGACAGTGATTTAGTGGAGTATTGATTTTTTTTAAGAGAGGGGGAATTGCAATTGGAGATTGGAGTCAGTCCAGCTAGAGATGAGGCAAACCAAATGAGAAGATTCATCTACTTATGTCAGATACTTAGTTTCCCTTACTTAGGTAATTACTTATCTGCCATTGTAGAAAACCCTACAAACACAAAAGCATTGTTGCCTGCCATTATGATCAGAGCAGGGGCCTCAGGAGATAAAGGCAGGGCTGAGAGTTTGGTAAGGTCACTCCTAAAGACCACCAGCATGGTGCAAGACACCAGGGCATGCCAGCAGTCAGTAGCTCAGGCACACCTCAAAGGGTCTTTCTCATATTTGCCCCAGACCTGTCTTGCTTGCACTGCTTACACTCTCTGATATCAACCCATTCATTAAGCAGGATTAGAGAGTGTAAACAATGCAGACAAACCAGGAGTCCAACCTCTGCAACATTCAGCTTTCCCCTCATCATAGTGCTGTGGTAGTCTGATAAGTGATATATGATAATTCTAATAAGCAGAAAGGGAGCTTTTAGAAAAGGAGGTAATAACACCACCTGTGTTGTGATCAGACCCACTGTGCCCTGGTTAGCCAACAGGTACAAGCAGGCCACTCTCCCCTGTGCCAAGGGCTCTGAAAATCTCTAGATGTTTCTACCAAACTCAGACCTATTATGTTCAGGGCACCTATCATGAACTTCACCTCCTTTTGCACAGATGAGGCAGAAGACAGAGAGTAAACTAAGAATTTGTTCAATACCTCCGTCAAAATAACAAGCAGATGCTGTAAAGCACAAAAATCTTCTGCAATTGCCAAATGCAAGAGCTTCTTCTGGTCTCTGATGCAAGAAAATTGTAATGGCTTCCTGAAGAAAGGAAACAGGCAAAGGGAAAACGTGGAAGCCAGCCCACATTTAATAACTGCACCATTGTGAATAAAAATAAAATAAAACATTTTTAGAATTTCCAGACTTCCTCACTGGGGAATCCATGGATAATCTCATATCACAGATATTCTCATATCACTTTCTTACCTGGGCCAGATCAGATTAAGCACAGACCACACACTGAAAGACTTGTCACTCTCTGTTACTATGACAGTTTGGAATCCCTTTAGATTAAATGTGTCCAGATCATTGCTGGTTTATGGTCAGAAGAAGTTACTGCAGAAAAACAGAAAGCATAAAAACATAATGTGGACAAAACCTTAAAGATAAAAAATACAGTCTGCCCTTTCAGCAATTACATGGGGTCTGCAGAAGTGCAATAAATAAAAAATTAGAGCCACTAGCTCTTCCTGGCTTGCAGTGTCAGGTCTCAAAACCGGATTATGAGCTATACATCCATCTTCTTGTTAAAGGGGGTATCTTATCATCGTCTATAAAAGAACAAAGACAAGACAGTTTACCCTATCAAAACAAAACCAAAGGAGTGGAAAATCCTGGGGGAAAAAAAGACAGATGGCCTTCCTCTGGATTCTGTTCTTATTTTTCATTGTGTTCTTCACTGTTCTAGTGCATCATTACCAGCTCACTTGTCTCTCTCAGAAGCCAGTGTCCCACAGAGCCCTCAGGCTGGGGTACCAAGAGCAACCTGTCTAGCCCTTCTCGGATGTACTCCTCAGGGTGTTCCTGAGCAGACTAATAGCCCAGATGCAGCTCACGTTTGATTTCAAGAGAACTCCTTCCCGATCTTCTCAGCAACAGCCAGGAGAACTTTTACTCTGTGCATTCAATTTGTGAGACAGTCAGAAGCCATCTTGATCCTGATGAACAGGCAGCCTCACCAAGATGGAGATGTGGCTTTCGCTGCTGGAGATGTCTAGGAGGTAGTGGTGCTGCTGTATCAGGAGCTGGGCTGCAGCCCTGAAGACAAGTCAGCTGTCCCACTCACTCTAACCAGGGTAATGTGCAGAGTTAGGACTCTGTGCTATCTGGAACACTTCTCAGCTGAGGCAGAATTACCTCCCCACATCATTACCTCATTCCTATGACTGTTCTTATCTTTGGACTGGTAGTAAGCTGTCCTTAGTTTTAACCTTTTTCTGTGGTACTGGGTGCGGTGTGAATTCACCCCAAGCCCCACTTGCCATACAACAGTGATCTCCCTGCAACAGTAGCTGTTGCAGGTGTTCCAAAGCAGTAATCCTACATTTGTTCCTCCAGCATGAACAGGAGAGCACAGGACTCCAGCCAGGCTGTACCTTCAGTCTATGTCCAGGCAAATTATAAGAAGGTGCATGAGAATGCAATTGGTCTTGTCAGAAAAGTGGCCCTGAAATTGCTGCCAGCAGTACTGTTTGTACAGTGTTTTTTACCTAGAGACCATGTGAAGTGGCAGAAAAGACCATTGGAATTAGGGCCTCTAAACCCTATGGTTAAGTACTTCCCATTGGGCTACCTTCATCCCTTTTGCATGCTCTAAAATAAGTAATGTTGCATTACTCAGTGCAGGTGAGAGAACAAAGCAGTGCATCCCTGCCTGCCCTCGAAGATCTCACACGGTGCCTACAAAAACATCAGCAGTATAAGGAGCTGTGGCACTGTGCACTTGCAGTGGGGAAGTGTCAATCTGATCTCCTGAAAGGGTTGTTTTCATGATGCCTCATGACATAATAGTCTTGTAGCATCTTTAATTTAAAACAAAAGCTACTGCAGAGGATTGCTCATACAGCGTTGCCGACCTGAAGAAATCAAGTGAGGAGATGACATGCAGACAGCAATACCTTGGAGGATGCTGCTGAGAGCTCTTTCATTGTTTGACAGTAATGCAAAAAAGGTGCAATCAAGATCAGCCTCAGTTGCGCTGTGTGTGGCACAAATACTCAGGGAGGTCCACTTGTGGGTCTGAAAATCTGCAGGCATATTTCATGAGCTGCTTTTGATTTGTAGAATGTCTTGAGGTAACAGCAGCTTTCACGTGACAGCTGGAGGAGGCTGAAGAAGCCAGAAGCCAGGTCTGCCCAGCGNTGACAGTAATGCAAAAAAGGTGCAATCAAGATCAGCCTCAGTTGCGCTGTGTGTGGCACAAATACTCAGGGAGGTCCACTTGTGGGTCTGAAAATCTGCAGGCATATTTCATGAGCTGCTTTTGATTTGTAGAATGTCTTGAGGTAACAGCAGCTTTCACGTGACAGCTGGAGGAGGCTGAAGAAGCCAGAAGCCAGGTCTGCCCAGCGTTATCCACAGGTGCATGACGGATTCCAGTCAAGCAAGGGGTTGTCTGTCAAAAAAAAGCTTGATCTGATTCTCTCAGAGACTTGTCCACGTGTCACATCCATTCTGAAAGCACTGTCAGCTTAATTGTGGCTTGTTTCCAAGCTGATTCTCAAAATCCTCAGCCGACATCAAGTGCTCATCATGATCATTTCTACTGGGGAGGCATCTGAGCCATGAGCCAGCTACCAAGGAGCATGTAGGAAAGGTGCACAACTTGAAGCCAGCTCAAACCCCACAGAGCACAAGTGCTTCATGATTTTCATGCAGAGAAGGACTTGGGCAGAGGCTTCAATAGCAATGCTGCCACAAGGCTGCCCTACTCTGTCTCCAGAATTTGTTCCCACTCTCACACAACAGTATGTGCCCTTTTCTATTCATAGGAACCCCAAAATATACAACCTGATCTAGAGAACCTGGTTTAGCAGGGAAGTTGGACTGAATGATCTCCAGAGGTCCCTTCCAACACCTACAATTCTGTGATTCTGGAATATATGTTTGATTCCTTTGTGGAAAAAGAAGATTCCAGTTAGACAGGGCCCTGGGCATCCTGATCTAGTGAATGGCAACTTTGCCCATGGCAAGAGGTTGGAA
>VXAB01006982.1:129227-177855 GCA_013399175.1 Odontophorus gujanensis
CTGGGGAGGCATCTGAGCCATGAGCCAGCTACCAAGGAGCATGTAGGAAAGGTGCACAACTTGAAGCCAGCTCAAACCCCACAGAGCACAAGTGCTTCATGATTTTCATGCAGAGAAGGACTTGGGCAGAGGCTTCAATAGCAATGCTGCCACAAGGCTGCCCTACTCTGTCTCCAGAATTTGTTCCCACTCTCACACAACAGTATGTGCCCTTTTCTATTCATAGGAACCCCAAAATATACAACCTGATCTAGAGAACCTGGTTTAGCAGGGAAGTTGGACTGAATGATCTCCAGAGGTCCCTTCCAACACCTACAATTCTGTGATTCTGGAATATATGTTTGATTCCTTTGTGGAAAAAGAAGATTCCAGTTAGACAGGGCCCTGGGCATCCTGATCTAGTGAATGGCAACTTTGCCCATGGCAAGAGGTTGGAACTGGATGGGCTCTAAGATCCCTTCCAACCTAAGCAATTCTTATTCTATGATTCTATAATTTCTATTTTTATTTTTCAAACAGAAGAGACGTCTGATGTAATTTACAGTGTGGACCCACAATCAGTGCAGGCAGGGAAGGAGCCCTACATGAGGGTCAGATGAGTAGAGACTCCTGAAGTTGGCCCTGACACCAGTACTGGGATGTCGGTGAAGCTCAACTTGCTCCCAATATAGAACTGTGTTTGCAAGAGAATCAGGATGGAGAGAAGGAGAATTAGAGCATACAAAATGAGGAAAAAGACATTAGATACACAGGAACACTGATTTTAAGTACCAACTGTCATTCCTTTTCCTTTCTTTATTCTATTTCTCTAATATGAATAATTTAGAAAATTAATGGATTAAAAATTAATGTATGCCGTTGCAAAATGTGCATATGAACACACAGTCATAGAGATTACTCTTTCCCCATTTCTACTGCTGGCCCATAGCTGATCCTATCCCACTCTACTCCAGTATTTTTATATTTCCTCTGTTGATTTTAGATCCAGGAGTGTGAGAGGAGATGAACAAAGCTAGGAAATGAAATTGCCACCATACAAGTTGGTGATTGTGGCAGTTTTACACACACACATAAATAAATAAAAGCAGAGAGAAAAGAAGAGCTGGCTGAAATGTACGGGAAAAGTTCCTCCTTGATAACCCGTTTCTGTGTAAATTGAGATCAGTCTAGTCAAGGAGGTGACTGTGATAAGTTAGAAATGCCTGCTGTTTCAACTGTAAGCTATTCTAAAGAACGTAAAAATACACAAAGCAAAGGCATAAGCCCAAGGGAGATGGACATGAAGTAAAAAAGTAAAATGCTCAACATCCTGTTTTGGTAGAAAAGTTTCTATTCAGCTCCATTAATGGCAGTTTAAAAAAATGTACTTCTATCAGAAAGGGCAAAATAAAACATTTCACAGCCAGCTACAGGTTAATGGCTACTTGCAAGGAAGAGGTGTGCACTTGCCAAGGTGAACATTTTGTGATCCAACCTTCAGGTTTGAGATAAGTTCAAATTTTAGTAGAATCTGCATAACGCATTAAATTTTCCAAGGTAAATCCAGCAAACACCAGTCAGTGCTCTATTTATTTTCACACTTACAGAATTCACAGCCCTGGATTTTCCATGCCATTATTCTGTGTGAACTCTTACAGTAACTTCTACTATTGTCTGCTTGATAGAGATGAGGAACTTTTTTGTCAGGATGAGGCTGAAGTCTGATATGGTGCAGTTGCATTTTTCCACAGCACAGGCTGGGTTTTCTTTGCCTTGGGTTGATCAGCTTTTTGTGTCAAATCTATGTATATCATTTTCAGTATCTTTGTCTTGGGTTCACTCTGAGCTTCTCTCCTTGCTTGTTTCTCCACTATTCTCATTCCTTACCTCATCCTCCTGCTCACCTTTTATTTCTATTCTACCTAACTGGATACACAAGCCTATAAGAGACAACCTTTTCCACAAAAAAAAAGAAACACACAAAAATCGCACAAGAAACATGCAGTTACTCTTGTCTTCACTGCTTCGATATTACTTTGTTTGAGTGAATGTTGCCTTCCATTTCCATTTCTACCCAGGTCCAGAGCTAGGTGAAGACATTTTGGCAAAAGGGACCATACTACTGCTCTATTTTCTTAAACATTTCTTTGTGTCTATCTGTCTTATTGTCCAGCAGCAAACAGCTGCTGGTTTTGCAGTGTCTGGCTCCAGTCTTGTGGCCTTTTTCTCACTGTCCTAACAAATCATTTAATTATTAATTATTCTGGTTGACTTGCATTGTCCTACTCCATAGTGCATGAATTGGCCTTGCAGAGCAGTTCCTTGCGAGCCTCGTCCCCAGACACAGCTGCATTTTCAGTGGTGTGCCTGATCTGCGTATAATTCATGGCTCAGCTGGGATTTCTGTGGAATAAATAGCATTACACCATTATGAAATGACAAAAGATGCCAGAGCTGTTATCCGTTGAAGTGGAGCCCGAGAGCACCACTTCTACCAGACGAGCAACAATTGGGTTTGCAAGTGTAACTGTATCCTACTGTTAATCCCAGCTCTGTTAGGGCATCTGAAACCACTGGTTATGTTGTAAGACCACTACAGCTTCCAAGTCAGAAATCTCTGTGTTCTCATTATGTTCCGAGTGTTCATCATATCATCCATTTCTCAGCATTTAATGTTAATTACTAGCTCGGCTTTGCATTAGCAGAAAGCTAAATGATGTAGTACTGCAGAAAACTATTAAGATCTGCGTCACATAGGCAAACATAACCATCCACTTCCAGAATGTGAAATGGATAATGACTGGGTATAAAGGAGTTCTCAGAAACCCCAGCTGAATGTATTTAAGAGCAACGCTTTCTCTTTAAAGGGCTCTCTGCCAGAATGACACATCACTCTGGCTCACTGAAGTCATATGTAAGCTGTCCTTTACAACACTCTTTTCGCTCCTGTGTGCGATGTTTCTCTTCTTATGGGTAATCGCAGAGGGAGGACACATCTGATGGCAAAATATGGTGCTGTGCAGAATAGCAAAACTCTTGGGGAAAGCAAGAACCTAACTTTCAATTCAGCACAGAGGAAAAGAGAGGGAAGGACAATGTGAAAAGCAGAGCTGCACAGAAGGACTTGGATATCAACCAAATTCCCAATTCTTTGAGGCTGACTTGGGTTTTCCACTCAAAAGCACTCCCTTGGCTTCAGACCATCATGCAGTATTTGAAAGCATCTTGTGTAGCTCCTCACATTCCTAGAGAAAGACAAACTGGAGCACAGCCCCCAAAATGGAAGCTGGAGGTTGGGTAAAGGCCCGGGAGGTTTGCATAGCATTCCCCTGCAGGGACGGTGCAAGGTGTATCAAAGAAAGTGTTTAAAGGGAGGGAAAGGAGCTTCTTTAAAATTCCATGTACCTTCCCCTCCCTTCTTCTGCCCAAGCACGCTCCAACACAGTGAGTCACTGGTGGTTGTCACAGGCTTGGGATCCCCATTGTATTGTTCAACACACCAGATCACAGCCTTTGTTTTCAACCCAAACATGAAAACTAGAACCAAAAGCAGAGTATAGAAGAAAGCACATGGGAGTTTCAGCCATTCTGGTGGGTCAGGCAAAGTAATGGCAAGGTTTTGATCTGCCCCATACAAAACAAACTCTCTCTTAAAACAAAGGCTGGAAGAAAAGGGAGAGAGCACTGCAAATTTTTAATGAGAGGTTCCTCCCAAGCCTGGGGAGAAAATTGCAGAGATGTTGCTTATGGCTGAGGAAAGGAAAAGTCAACCTCTTGACTGTGAACGAAGGTTTATGGGCAGGGTAGGGATTGCAAGCAAAAAGAAATTATTTCTGCCTGATATCACGGGGATGAGAGCCAGCACAGGGATGTGATCAACACAGAGAGAAAGGAGCTGGCAGTGAAAACGTGATGATGGAGTAATCCAAGTGATGGGAGAAGGAAATGACCGTTGCAGCAAAGCTCCTGCTGCCATAAAAATGTTAAGCTGCTGAGTGCTAAGGAGCTATACAGGCAGCCTGGAAAGTTTACACATCAATGGAGTATGAACAAGAAATCTGCAAGGCATAAACTGGGCATGTGTTCTTAAAGAGAAAATACTGACTACTTGGGTTATCAGAAATAAGTCTTTACACTAACATCTGAAAATCCTTATGCCAGGACTGTTTTGCTTTTGTCAAGAAAGAAAGGTCAGCTTTTGGGTAACTCGCCCAGCCATTACTTGATTCACCCAAGCAACTGTTGTATCTTCTGTTGGCTTTACTGCCTACGCATGCCTCACTGTATGTTCTGTATACAAATCTGCAGACTCACGCTAAGAGCACAGACAGGACCACAGTATGCAAACATGCTCCAAAGCAGAGAATGTCTGAGCAAAATCCTTCAGCAGAATTCCAAAATGCTGCTGCGTGTTTAATCAAATCATGGTTGCAAGATGCAGCACTGACTTCTGAATTGAAAATGCAGCAGCTCCCACAGCAGTTCACTGCACTGGGGGTGACGAGGGAAGCGCAGCTGCTCAGTCGCTGGCTTTGTAAAGATAAATGGCACGTTTCCCTTTCCCCCGCCTTGCTCCAGTTTCTTGGGCTTTAGGGGGCCTTCTCTTTTGTCCTCTGAACATCCAGTGTTCCGCCTGGCTGTGCTGGAGCCTCAGTCACTTCAAAACCACAGCTGACAACATCCACAGTCCCAGCCTTCTGCTGCGGGTGGAGGAAAGGGTGCCTTCTGACAATGCACTTCACATACATGCAGACAAAAAATTCATTGTGCAGCTTGCTGCTCGCCTTTGTTTCCTTGTTTTGCAGAATTTGCTTCTCTCATCAACCTGCTGAGGTCTGCCAGGGGCAAACGTTGCCCTCATGGTGCTGAATTCATCAGCCCAATGCTGAGCATAGAACAGAGAACATCTTGTACAATTAAAATGAGCTACTAGCTTGGGAAGGTAGACTGTCAGCTGGGAGGAAATCTGACTTGTCCGGTAATATCCTTCCTCTTTCAAGACCTTGAGGTCTCAGTGAAAAGGCACTACAAAGATTGCTCCTGTAGCCCTTTCAGTAATTCAGATAAATCCTACTGAATTACTGGAGTTACTTCTTTTTCATCTTTAACAGCAGACTTGATTCGGACACTCCTGTAAGCTGAAAACAAATGTAGGTTGGTTAAATACCCAGCAGGGATTCCCCTGCCATCCCCAAAAGCTACTTAACACTCATCTCCTCCTGGAATCACCAACAGACTCCTCCCTGTTGGGACAAATGCATAGTAGGAACACAGCTGAGCTTAGGGTGATTGCTACTGATAAAACACAAATGTAACAGTGGCGAGGGATAAAGGGAAAAGCAAAGTGGAGTACTTGGCTGTGGGGTTTTATAAGGCCTGAATTCATTCTGCTGAGGTCAGTGGGCATCTGTTTAGGACCAGAGGAGAGAGCTGTAAAACACTCTGTGGCTATTAGGTGTACATTTTAAAAGAGATATGTAAAAGCCATGCTTATATTCCTATTGGTTTTGCCTTCTGCCAACCCTTGTTGGTCACATTTTAACAATATGTACAAGCATTCAGAGAAAGAAAACACAAGTCACCACTCCTCAGGTCCCCACTATAGACGTGTTATTTTCTTGCAAGCTCATGCTCCCCCGCAAGGGCTCTAACACCAGGATCCAGTTGCAGCAAACCATAGGTCCAACCTCATTTGCTAATAGCAAAAGCAAAGTTGCCTGTGACAATGGTTACACCTTGGGGTGAAGGAAGCAGCCACAGCAGATGTTTGTTGTTGCTCTCATTTCCACCAAACCTGAAGGATGCAGATCTTTTTGCAGCCTTTCCATCTAGTGAATATGCATTCAGTATACGTGTGGGTTGCTATTTGGGCCAGGCATGTTCTTTCAAGATAGAGCAGTGTAGAGTTGCTCTTACGCTGCTCTCTCCTCCTGACTTAATTCTGGAAAGTCCACCTTTTTGGAGGCTCTCTCCTTCAAACCATCTCCAGGATGATATACAGGCATTGGGCCAGAAGACTGGGAGGAATCATCTGTGGAAGATATACAGGGATAGGCCGTGCCAGTGCTGCATCACTTGCAAGATGAGCTTTGGAAAGAGCCTGGAAGAGGCTGAGGTGGTACATGGAAGGTCTGTGTGGCAGGGGGATACCATCTCTGTGCTTCCATACTCTTCATGCCCAGGCTGACAGGGTTGTGAAGAGCTTGCTGGTGAGGCAAGGTGTAGGGGCAGCCTGGCCAGTGCACAAGTCCATCATGCTAGGCTGTTGTCAAGGAAGTCCAGTTTTCTCAGAGTTTTCTTTGGTTCAGATATACCTGAATCTATTGCAGCCTTTGTAGATAACAAGGCTTGCCAGAGCGTTGCCGCCTGCTCCTCATAAAACCCTGGGAAAGTGATTGCACTCAGTGTGGTGCAGAGCTATCATGGAAAGACATCATCCCTCCTTTATTTGCAAGGGAACATTACTTTGTTATTGCTGTATCACTTACTAGTGTCATTGCAGTTAAATGTACATTACTGACAGTGTCTCTGTTATTAACTTCTGGTCTTAGAAGTTTATAGCTTGGCAGCCATGGCACTATTAGCAAGGTTTTTAAGGTTGACTTATAAAAGTCTCAGCCTGGAAGCAGATTTATTTCCTAAAGCTTGTGCTTTAGAATTGTCATTTTGAAAGGTGTTGGGTTTTTTTTTTGTTTGTTTGTTCTGTTTTGTTTTGTTTTGTTTGTTTGTATGTTTGTTTTTAAGTAACATGTTTTTCTTTTTTATCTTTCAGGTTTTCTGTTCTATCTTTTTTTCACTGGTGATAGCACCAAGGTTTCAAGATACCTGGATGAGATGAAAGGGACAGACAAGGGACAGAGGTGTTCACAAATGCCCATTTTCACCACCTCCCAGACCTGATTTCAAAGGTGAGTTTCCTTAGGGTCTGCCCTAGAGAAATAGGAGAAAGAGGTACCTCCAGAAGGCAGCTGGGTGGAGACATTAACAGCTTTCACATCTGGAGAGCTTTCAGCACAGCAGGAGCCAAGGTGGAGGTAAAAAGGAACAGAAGCCCAGCACGCAGCTCCCATCTATAGGGATGTTTTAGCAGCCCTCTGTAATGGGAGCCAGTGTACTGTGGGGTGCATGCTTGACTGCGCCCTGTTGTTCATGGGTCAGCCCTGGAGGAAGAAAGAGAGAGGGAAAGAAAGGAAAAGCAGAGAGAAGGTTGATATCAGAGTTCGTAACAAGGAGAAAGAGTATCAAACATTTCAAGGCTCTTTTACCTTGACTGCATACCTTACCCCAACCTGGAACACCTTAAAGAAGAGCAGGTGTGGGTGTTCAGCAGAGACAGATGCCCCCAATTGCTGATTACCCAAGCTTAAAAGAAACTGCTTCAAGTTTGCTGCCTTACAAGATTTCACTGGTAGGGTTACTTGTCAAAGGAAGTACATATGCATAGTACTAATGTTAGCAGTGAGTGGGATTTACAAATGACATTTATCTCCGACATTCACAGAATAATAGCTGAGGGAGGGAAAGGGAGAGAGTGCTTGTTTGGCTATTTCATTGCCCAGAACTGGAGCACCTTATCTATGGCGCGTGTGTGCTGAACTGTGAAAAATCATCGAGCAGACAAATATATCTATAGCTATATATAAGTATGTGTGCATGTATGTGTTTCAGTATAAAGTGAAAGCGCTTCCCCTAGTTCCCCCTGAATCATTACAGTGATCTCTTTTAGTTTGTCTAAAAATACAAACATGGTGTCATCGAACACAACCAAGAGGCAGCAGTCTCAGAGGTACTTTCTCATGAGCAACCATGAAAAACAGGATTGTAAGAGCATTTGCACTGGAATAACAGTGGCTGGTGAGCTGAGACATCAGCAGGCTGACAAGAATATACCTGGGCACATCCAGTCCCAGGAGGTGCTTCTTTTGGGGTTCATATTTTTATCAGGGATAGAAGCTCCAAGCTGCTGGGGTCTGCTTAAGGTCTGCCTCTAACCCATTTAGCAGGGCTTGAGCTGTTCTTTTCATGGGGAGGATTTGAAACCAGCCTCAGCAATGCAGCAGCATGCTCCCATGCTGTTTTGCAGCTAGCCCCAAGAATAGCTCTGATGTCAGCGGGGAGCTCTCTCACTGGCAGCTGTCCCCTCTCTGCCAGCCTGTCAGATAAAGGTCAGCAAGCTCCTCAGACAGACCTGGCACACCATGCCCCGTCATACCCACCCACCCTGAGCAAAAAGTGTGCTTTTCCCTGTGGCTGCAGTGCTGACCAGATTTCCTCACATTAAATCAGTTCCCTGGCAAGAATACAAGAAATTGCATGGTTATCCGGCTTTGCCCCCAGGAATCCATCCCTGAACAAATGGGGTTTGCAAACCTCAGTCATACCAGTAACCACAATGGCCAACTTTGCCTGAGTAAGGACAGAGTTAGGACTCCTAGAGTTTGGCCCAAATCCTAGGCTATATAAATAGATTTCTATGAATCAAAGCTCCATTATGTAAGGCATAAAAATAAGAGAACAAATGAGAGGAAAAATAAGCTGAACTTCAGAGTCTGCAGTGAAGCATCAGCTGAAGGTTTTGGGCACTGAGTCAAGACACAGATCTTTTTCTTTTTCTTTTCTTTTTCCAGTTTGCTGCTTTGCTTTAAAAGTGACTCATCCGCTCCCCCTACACCAGCTCTTTCCATGTTGTTTCAGACATGCCTGTACATTTCAGAGCCCAGCAGGACCGTCAGAGCTGCCTCTTGTTGACTGCTCGTCCACATTTGCACTTCTGAATTAGAGGGAGGGGAAAGGGATGTGCACCAACAAAAAGTGCCTCAAACGCATATAGCCAAGGTGAAAGCGCTGCGGCGCGAGGCACGTTGCAGCTCGCAGTGAATCGCGCTGTGACTAAACGCAGCATGTGACAGCCTTCTATATTTAGCGGTGGCTTTTGCTTTTACACTCTTTGAGATACACTGTCAGAGAAAAAAAAAAAAAAAAAAGCATCTATGTTTGTGCATCTCAGCAGAAGAATGAGCCCCCGAAGGTGTAGGAAATGACAGACAATGGCTCTGCTGACGCTCCCGCTGGCGCTGGGGCATTTGTTTATCCTCACTAGGCTCACCGCCCTCCCCACCTCTGGCACACTCTCATCCGCTCTCTGCTTCAGCCACAGGAGTATTTTTAGCTGATGGAGCCCAGGCTTTCCACTGCCGGGTCTCCTTGTCACACCTTTTGCACAAGCCATTACAACAGAAAGTTCTCAAGCACATCACAGTCACCCCCCTTGTCCCCTCATCATCCCCATAAAAGATGAGACAGGGGCTGCTGTGGTTTTGTCCTTTCCATAAGTTGTGTTGGTTCATACACTCCAATGGGTGATGAGTGTGTGTTTTGTGCAAGGCTGTGAGTTATGTGTTGGACGTAAAGTGGCCTGAATTGTTTTCCTCAGTTAAGAGAGACTCTGGTAGTCACATGTGTATCCTGGAAGGAACAAAATAGGAAAGAGCTATATATTGTGTTGCTTTTTTTCTTTTAAATCATCCTTAGAAGTTGTTCTTTTGGAGGAGGGTTTCTCTTTTTTTTCTTCTTTTATTGTAGTTTTTCTCCAGTGTTAGGTAAACAAAAGCATTTCTTACATTCACTTGTGTTGCACGCATCCTTTTAGGGTTATAAATAGTTACAGAAATGACACTTTCTTTCACAGTCCCCTTTCCATTCTGTTTAAAGCCTTGCTCGGCTGCCTTTAAAGAAGGCTTGGAGACATCCGGATAACATGGTGATACATGCCTGTATGAACTCGAGCAGCACTAATAATCAAGCTGGAATAAGCATTAAAGCATTCCCAGTATTCCAAATTTCCATAAATAACATAAATCAAATTCCCAGTTATTTATATGCAGTGTAGGCCACAATGGCCTTTTATTTCATTCCCTTTCCCTCCACTCCCATTCACAAAATCAATATTCAGCTGACATTCTGGGGATGGCATTCATTTTTTTGCAACAGGCAGTGCAAGCACAATGGATGCTGCATATGTTCACTAGGAAACAGCAGCTCCAAAGCCCCTCTGCAGCCTGTTGCTGCTCCATGCAGGCCTCTCCACTGGGAGATTTGTAAAACAAAGGTAAGGCTTGAGCTACAAGGAGCCCACGTACTGTCACAACCCCAACAGGAGGTCCCTTTGCCACTGTAGCCATGTCAGCCCTGGGTCTGTACAGTGGTAACTGTAGGAAGATTTCTTTGCATAGGCCAGAAAGGGGATAAAACTCTCATCCTGCAGTCCTTGCAGAGATTCTTGGTCCACAGCCCAGCTCTAGACCTATACTCTGTGTTTCCAGGATTTAAACAAAGTATTTTCCACGCTACCATAGCAACTGATGCTAACATATCTGCTAGCAGATGGCAGTTCCAGGAAGGAGGCCTGAAAATGTCTGTGTAACAGTCGTTGCATCCCTTGGACATTTCAGAAATAATCTGCCTCATAGGCTTCTCTTCCTGCAAATTTGGGTATCATGGTCTGGCTTTAAGAAGTTAGAGCAGGGCAAGCAGGGAGCTGCCCTACCAGCAGGAGTGGCAGCTGGTCTGAGCAAATCAACAGAAACTTTTTTAAAAGTATAGATCAAGTAAATGCATGGAAAAAAAATACAACTTAATGGAGAGGACTCATAATAGCTGCTATATAGGGAAGCCACTTCTCACAAATTAACTAGCTTCCTAGAGAAGGCAATGAGCATGTAGACGTAATCCATTTGACTGATGAAGTAGGAGTGGATATGAAACCAGTTTTCACAATAACCCTTACTATGGAGTCTTAAAAATGCTAAACTAGAGAGAAAGTTCTTTCAGAGATTAAAGTTAAAGGAAACAAAGAGGAGGGATAAATGTTAAGGTCCTGTGGAGGACTGTTCTGCTTCTCCCTTGTTAAGCATATTCATTAGCTACCTAGAGAAGGCAGTGGAGAGAAGCAGATGAGGTTTATTGATAATACTAAGCTGCTGAAGTTGTAAAAATGAATGATGACAGTGCAGAATCACAATTTAGTGCTGTACTACAAAGCAATAGGGTAATAAGATGTCAGACAAAATTCAGTGCCTGTGAACACAACATCTGTGTGCTCAGGGAAAGGCAACCCTTTCTTCAGAGGCACACAGTGGTGGGTGGTGGCTCTTGAACTAGCTCTTAGCCCTCACAAAATTTATCCTGGTGTTAAAATTAAGCTTACTCTACAAACATGTTAGCTCCAGATTTAACAGCACCACGAAGGGCAAATGGCATCTCAGGAAAGGAACAGGGGCCAAAAATTATTGTCATTCCCACATCTTGAATCCTCTGTGGATCCACTCATCTTTAAAAAATAAAATAAGTAAAATAAAATAAAACAAAATAGTAATGAAATTACAGAAAAAAATGACAAGAGCATGCAACACAAGAGATTAAAAGTCTGGAAAAAAGACTCAAGAGGCAAGTAAACAACCCACAAGTCTTTCTTCTAGAGAGAGATGACTAAGCAGTGAGATGCCAGGCATCTGGGAAACCTTGAATGGCATGGAGGAGTTGGAAAGGGAATGATTATCCATTCTTCCTATACTACAGGATGTATACAGTACCAAATTTTTAACCTACCAGAAGTAGGTCTGTTCAGTATCTGAAGGGGAACCAGAGGAAAGAAGGGAACTGACCCTTTAGCAGGAACCATGGTGACAGAACAAGGGGAAATGGTTTCAAGCTCAAATATGGTAGATTTAGGTTAGACATAAGGAAAAAGTCTTTCACAGTGAGGAGGTTGCCCAGAGATGTGGTTGATACTTTCAAGGTGAGGCTGCATCAGGCCCTGAACAACCTGATCTGGCTGTGGTGACCTGGCTCATTGAAGGGGAGTTGGACTAGATGATCTTCAGAGGACCCTTCCATCTTAAAGGGTTCTATGATTCTAAGCTTGCTTCAAAACAATGGTGGCACTTTTTTGCAAAGCAAAGACCACACTGTGGAGCTGCCACAGGGTGCTGTAAGTCCCAAAAACCTCAGTGGTTTCCAAAGTGCAATTGGGCATAGTCATAAGGGAAGAACATCACAAGCTGTTATGCTCAAGGATAACCACCTCTGTCTCAGGAAGTATTAAAGGTAGAGATGGCCAGGATCTGTGTAGGTATCTACATCACTGTCATGTTGTTAGTATTTCCCTATCTACCGTAGGTAGCTGTCAGAGACAGGGTACTGAGCTAGCTGGGCTTTTGGTCTGGGTGGCCAGCTCCTTTCATACTGCATAATTTGAGCCACAGAACAACTCTCAGGCTGTGCTACACGTAAAGCTGTTTTTCACTGAAAGCTAATCTGCACTGGCTGCTTCAGATCTACTATAATTTTATAATAGCTTACTTTGAAATAGAAGAGATGATTCACAGAATGCGTGAAGGGAAGCAGAATACTTATTCCTAGGTTTTTACAAATTCTCTGGACCATTTTGTCTTTTTATATGTTTTACCTGAAATGTCAGCAGTGCTGCTTCCTTCTTAAGGAAAATGAAGACATGCTGATTTTACAACCTTCCTTTTCCATTAGTTATTCTTCAGTAGGATTTTACTGACATTTGGTTTTAGATTTTCTAGTGGAGTAAGGAAGGGTCATAGCATGGCAGCTGGATTCACCCTACATCGTATCTCACTCAGATACTAGTTGCACTGTAATAACTGCTGCTACCTACAGGATTAAAAATTATTAGGCTAATGAGAGCAGGAATCTGCCCCTAATGTAACAAGTCTTTCTTTAAGAGTCCTGTTTGGTTCATCTAACTCCAGCTGCTGCCCCTAATGAGGGGCTTTAGTAAGCCTTAAAGAGAACTCATAAATTTAAAAATACCCAAGAGCATGGCAGAAAATCCTGCCCTGAATAATTGTTCTGAAATGCTCTAAAAGGAACTCAATTTCCTTCTCGATAGCCTCAGTAATACTTTGAAGAGAGAAGAATGAAGGTGAGGACACGCATTACATTCAGTAGAGGTAGAGAAAGAAACCTTTTTGCAATGAATATGTCAGGGGAATATATCTAAAAGGGCTTATATCTGTGAAAATATGACCTCTGATTTTACCAAGGTCAGTAAAACCTACTGTGATTTGCTTTGTAAGTGTCGGTCACAAAAGTCAAAGCTGCCTCAAGGCAACTTTAATTTCTGTACCCAAATGCAACAAGACGTGATGTTTATGAAAGGTTTGCAAAATTCTCGTGTATGTGAAGGAGCAAGATTATCTGGTCCAAAACAAGTCTGTTTCTTTACTATAAATTCATACAAAATGACAGATCAAAAAGCCATTAAGAGCTGTTAATGTAACGTGAAACAAGCTTCTTAATTTTGATTTCCTGGTTCTCCCTGTTTATGTGTAGATGCTGTTCTTCTCTTAGCCTCCACAGTGACACACACCAGAAGATCCTCACACAGGCCCATGGTGCCATTTGTTGAGACAATCTGTTGTAGTTCTGGGTTACATGATTTGCTGAATATTTCTTGGGTAAAATCTGAGAAGAAGGGTGGTTCTTACACTCTGCCCTGGACGCCTTTATATGGCTATTCAGAGGCTGTCACTGCACTCTGTAATAGCCTTTTTTGGAGACAGAGGTAGACACATGGGGTCACACCATTACCCATTCCTTCAAACATTCCTGATTCTTAGTGTCAGAAAAATGAGCTACCAGCATCCACTGCACTTGTGTTCACATGGGATTTCCTTATTGTGCTAGGAATAAGAGGATTTCCATAGATGGGTAAAGCATTCTGCACTCTGCCTGAGGCTGACCAGCTCTAGATGTTTCTGGAAAACATGCCAAGATCTTGTTAAGTAATTGTGGAGTGGTGTGACATCCAAAATAGTTTTCAGTTTACCTGCAGCATGAAAAGAAAGTGGCTTATCACCTGTGATGTTAGGTGATTTGATTTTCCGGTTATCCTTCACAGAATAACAATGAATATACTTTTATTGATGTAAATGTCCAAATGCCAAATAATCCCTTTACTTTTTTCATACCTTGTGGAAATGAACTTGTCAGATTTTTGAAAAAATATTTACCACTTACTGGAAATTGTTATCTTTCAGTTTCACTTCATTTTTAACTCAGACAGTGCAATATACATTGCTTGTGTGCCAGAAGATGCTCTTCTGTGTCTCCTTTTGTTCACTTTCTGATCAAGCTCTTGCTGACTTTCTCCTGAGAAGCCCTCCCATCACTTCAGCTGTTTAATCATCAGGTGTCTTTATCTTCTTTAGAAAGAGTGGCCTACTACTGAAGTGAGCATGATTTATTACTTTATATTGCCTCTGTAGATGTAAACAGTATCCTCTTACTCATTTTGTATTCACCTGAAGCATCTTGATAGTTTTCTAATAGCTATGGTATTTTGTGTGGTGCATAAATGTCACCATTTTAAAAGATGCTCACAAATCCATCCAGTTCTTTTCATAGAATCACACGATATTCTGAGTTGGAAGGGACTCACGAGGATCACTGAGTCCAGCTCCCAACTCCACACAGCACCACCTGAATTTCAGACCCTATGTCTGAGAGCATTGTCTAAATGCTCCTTGAACTCAGGCAGATTGGGTCCATGACCTCACGTCTGACTACCCGCTGAGGAAGGACCTTTTCCAAATACCCAACTTGACCTGATGCTGTTCTTCAGAGAGGGTGAGTCCTGGACAGCAGCAAGAGTAAAAGTAGGAAGAGAGAAGGATGTTGAAAGGAATGTGGTGGCATCTATCAGCAGCATCAAGCCAAATCTTTGTGATGGGGTGTCCATTTCAAATCATATCTATCTGAATATTGGTGACATTGCATGCGTACAACACCAGGGCTAGAAAACAGTATTTAAATCGCTCGACCTCTAAAATCTAAGGACATGGAGAAAGAAAGTTCACCTTCCCATGCAGCTAAGCAAATGCTTCTCAAGGGCAGCAGACCCAAACCTCTAAGTGTTGCAACAACTTTGTCAACAGCAGTTTCCCTCCTGCCAACTCACTCCATCTTGTTAGCTCTCTTAGTTGCTCATCACAGCTCCCTCTTGACTCATGAACCAATTACAGGTTGTGTACACTTTTGTGGACACAGTGGTTTCCCCTCCTTTGCATCTTGACATACTTCAAATGCTTGCTCTAGTTAAGGTGCTTGGAACTTCTTGTTAGCACGTATCCATGTTGAGTACCGTCATCCTCTTGGATGCCCTGCACTTCTCAGTCCTCAACTACATTTTCCCTCCTTCCTCCAGCATTTTGCTCCAATAGCTTTTTGTCAAGAACTTTATGTCAGGTATTTGTCATGGACTTTCTGAAAGTCCAGGTGTTCAGTATTGCCTGGGTCACCCCAGAGCGACCTTGTCCATGTCTTTAAGGTCTCTGGGAAAAAGCAATAATTTATTTTTTGTTTAAACTCCTGCTTTCTCCTGCAAGTTTCCTTCATATTCAGATGAAGAAGCGATGCAAAATTTCACAGGAGGGAAAAGGTGCACAGCAGAGGGAGATGAGATACGGAGGATGATTATGCAGGAATCCTGTGCAACTTGAATTGTAGGAAAGTCATCTCATCTCCTGTGCAGGAATGTCTCATGTTGATGGGTGCAACCCTTTCCCAGTGACTGTGAAAATCTTGATAAGGAAAGTGAGGAGACACTCAGAGCAGCTAGAGCTCTAAGACTTGGGTTTGCCCTCCCACGCTTTTTGGGTGGGCAGGCAAACCACAGACTGTCATCTGTGAAGTAAGAAAGCATTGGGTACATTTAATTACTACATTAGCTCTTGCTAACATTTTCAGTGCCAAGAACTGGTTGAGTAGGGCTTGGGGTTGTTGTTGTTAGCACTTTGTTTTTACCAGGACGTAGCTTTTGGGGCAGGAGCTCATGTATCTGAGAGTTCAAGTCAACTCATTAATAGGCACTTACTGCAATAAACAGACCAGGAAATAGTTGTGGCAAAGCAAGGAGCTGAGTGGCTTCAGTTCATTCTCGAACTTTTGTTATAATTATTTCTTAAGCTCACAAGGTTTTATCCTTGGAAGATTACTTCCAACAACCTTATTTGTTCAGAAGAAGAAGAAAATAAAGCAAATAAAGGATCTTGTCAGTTACAAAAATATCTCCCAGCCTTTGGGAGGTAGGAACCACAGAAATCCACTCTAAGGATCTGTGCTTAAGAATTCATTTTAACCAGACCTGTGGGTTGTTCACTGCTCGGTCAACTTAGCAGCAGGTGACTGTCCACAGCTTCATCAATCATCCCATAGCCTCTTTTCAGAAACCCAGAAGATTGATCCAAATTCTACAGGGACAACAGCAACCAGCTCCTGACTTCCACCTTTCCAAAGCTTCCAGTCTCCCCAGGAGATAAATCAGGCTCTTGACCCCCCAGAATCATTTAGCTCACCCCACTGCCTGAATCTAGGTGAAGATATAACTGTGTGAGCTGCTTAGATACGAGCTGCTGGCTCCAAGGACATGTGGGCCTCCAGGAGCTTGCCTGGGCTGTGCTTGGCCAGAGGCATCACACAGCATGGCTTTGTTGCAACCATGGTAAATCACGTGGCCCATTGACCTAAAAAGTTTGGGCACTGGTGCACTTTCACAAGAAAGGGAAATCATAATCTCATTTGGCAGTTTCCCTTAGAGCACAAGCTGAGGCATCCAGAATGGGCACAGTGCTGTTCCGATGTGATCTAGTTACATATTTGGGTAAGCAAATACCTGAATCAAAACAAGCTTTGCGACAGATTTGGGATCTTTCAGTTATTTTTCCGTAGTTGGAATATCTGAAATGAGTCAATGCAAAGTCACTATTGCTTAATGCTAGGGGATCAGTGGCAAAAAAAAAAAGACAAAAAACAACACAAAACAGTCGAGAGCTTTTCTGTTAGTCAGCATTTCCTTCCTGATCCCACGACAGGAACCGAGGTGTGTGCGACAGTGCTTCACTCAATTCACCCAGCCCTCCCCACGCACACTTACCTCCTGCTCACCAGGGAAGGAGAAAGACTTCACGCCGCCTGAACGTGTGCTGTAACCCTGCCATCTGCCCCCGGCCATGGAAGTGCCCTGACACCACATGTCTCCTTACAGCATGCTCGGGCTCGCAGGATCCATCTTGCGTTTTCTTACCTCAGCTCTGAAGTTGGTGTTGAATCAGAGGCTCAAGTACTGCAGTGTTTGTTGTTCAAAGCAGGATTAGAAAACTACACAGGAAAAAATGAGAAGATCGCTTCCATTTTCTCGTTTTTTTTTCCCCCTCCACAATGATCCTCTTTTACCAAACAACTTCGATTGAGGGCATTTTTGTACTCCCTTGTTTCATTCTCAACTTCTGACATCCATGTCCTTGTCAAGCACAAACATGACTGAACTCATGCATTGGAGCACCACAGTTTTATTCCAAGGAGAACTATTAAGCCTGATGTAAACACTCCGTTGTTTTCATTTAGTTCAAAGGTTTTTAAGCAGATTTTGATCAGGATGAATGAATAGATTTTGTCACTGAACCCAGTGTTGATTTTTGTTCATGAATGTCTTTTAGATGACTTAACTCAAGCTCCAACACATACAGCAAGGTCAGTGTGCACAGAGAGCCACATCCTAAATCAGTCCAAAGATTTGCACATATACAAGTAAACTAGAGGAAGTGTGGATGTGGACAAGCTCCCTAACTTCATGCACAGTGCAGCTGACCTCTAGCAACAGTCTGTCCACAGAGATAAGATCTGTACTGATAGGCACACTTTCTAGAAAGAGGGAACCTGGTTACCCTGGTGAGCACTTACAGTGCTGGGTTACATTTCACTGAATTCACTTTGGCTGGACTGGATATTCTGCATACAGCAATGACAATGAATGGGACCCAGGGCCATGTGGAGACCAAAAAGAGCAAGTCCCATGGCAGGTCTGAGCTAATTGCGTCACCTCTTCACCCTCATCATACTTGATTCACCTATACTAGGACATTATCATGACCAGCAAGGGAGCATGTATCAAGGCAGTGGTTTTCTGACAGCAGAGAAGACAGAAGAGTCCTACAAGGGCAAAGATGTCCTAATAGAAGGTACACAACCCTTACTGTTACAGGTAGTCTGGGGCTCTCTTAAACAGATGGAGATTAATCCAAGTTTTTGCTTTAAAGTGCATGACATAAAAGAATTGCCCATGCTTGTAAGACCACTTATTTCACTCTCTTTGTTTTTGTTTACCTCTTGGTCCTATGACCAAAGTATTTTAATAAGGACTGCATCTCCCTCCAGTCATAGCCCCTTATGACTCCCTCAGCTGCCAGAGGTAGATAAACTAGAGCCACCTCCATTCCGCCATGGACCTCTGCATTCCCATGCAATGGGAACCCACAGAAGAACCAAGTGTACTAACTTTTGGAGGAAGTGAGTCTAAAATGTGCAAGAGGAGGCCTAATGTCACCAGCGAGACATGCTCCCTCCTGCTGATAGGACTGAAGGTACCTGGGGTTCCAGAAACCAGACACATCTCCCAAGGTTGCTGACTGAGAAAGGCGGATAAAAATAATAATTAAAAAAACTGCCTAAGACCAACAGCAAATATTTTTCCTTACAAATGGCACTAGAGTGTTCAGGAATGTGGGTGAGTGACTGCTTGTCATCTAAAAAATATATATATATATATTATTCTTATTCACACCATTCTCACAGGGTATCAAGATCTCAGAAGGATTATGTCTAAATACTTCTATAAATGAGAAAAACTAAACTCCTTTTTTTCTTGCGCTGAATACTTCTGCTTTTCCCAGCTTACTGTAAGCTAGTTCCAGGACTGTACTGCTCTCGTTTTACATTTAACCTCCCTGTCACTCTGGTTTTAACACTGTGGGTCCGAAATTCACTCACGTATAAGTCAACTACAGGGTGGTCGTTGTGCAATACTCCTTGATTTTAGTATTTAATCTTCTTTTCATCTTCCTTATGCACAATATCTAGGGCTGCGCACACTCAGCACTGTTATGAAATATCCTATCCTTCTTTCTGCATCCTAGGAAGAGAAGAAGAAAGGAAAGGGGAGATTTCATCTCCATGTCTTAGTATCATGCTCTGAATGTTATTCACTGTGCTAATAACTGTATCAGCATGTTTATAAGCCAATATGCTTTTAATTGTTTCACTCACTCTCTCATACACATGAAGTAAGCACTCTAATGGGTTCTGTACCTTTCATCCTTTATTTTATTGCTAATGGCATCTCCAGTAATATAAAATGACGGATGAGTACAGTCTGAGAAAAAACGAAAAATCAATGTGCGTTCAGACTCTGTATTAGTGCAGTGAGGAGTTGTGGCTGCCAGGCACTGTGCTCCTCTTGAGCCCTGCTGCAAGCATAGGATGGGAGCAAGGAGGAGGGCAAGGAAGGGCATACCTGCCTCCTCCCACACCCATATGAAGTGGTGAAGGATGGCAGCACCACAGGTATCATGTATTCTCTGCTCTGCAATCCCATCTCCCATTGGAGTTGAGCCCCAGTTGCAAAGAAGATGGCTCCACCATACTTCATATACAGGCACAGAGGCAGGTGTCAAACGTGAGTGTAGGAGGTTTCCATCCCTCTCATGAATACAGCACTCAGGCCACAGCTGGAGTCATTCACATTCATATGCATGGAACCAGACTAGCCCAAAGCCACTGAGCTAACTGGGTCTTCCTCCTCCCAGGCTCTGCCTGAAGGGGTCCAAAAGGGCAAGGAACAATGACTTGCTCCTTCCTTGACACCATCCAGCATCCTCATGAACAGGAGTGGTGGCCAGCAGCTGGTGTGGGCAGACCAATGTTTGTGAACATCTGTGCCTGGAAACACTTGGTAGTGCTTAATGGTGTCAGGTACAATGACCTTTCAGTGTCTAAAGGCAAGCTACAGGAAAGAAGGGGACAGACTCTTTAGGAGGGACTATGGTGATAGAACAATGGGAAAGGGCTTCAAGTTCAAAGAGTGTAGATTTAGGTTAATATAAGGAAGAAGTCTCTTACAGAGAGGGTGATGAGGCACTGGAACAGGTTGCCCAGAGGTGTGATGGATGCCCCATCCCTGAAGACTTCTAAAGTGAGGTTGGATTAGGCCCTGGGCAACCTAAACAAACTGTGGTGTCCCTGTTTACTGCAGGAGAGTTGAGCTAGATGGCCTCTAAAGATTCCTTCCAATTCTAAGGATTCTATGATTCTACAACAGCAGGGCAGCTCTGCTCGTCTTCTGAGGCTCACCTGAGAGTCCTCTTCATGGCTAGAGCAGCATTACATCCATTCACCAAGATGCCACATCCCTTTGTCTACCATCACATACAGCCACCAGCCAACAATGCTGTTAATAATGCACAGGGCACGTACTTGCCATTTCTAGCTCTCTAGGCAACTCTGTTTTTCCTACAGCAAAATACACCTTGGTCCCCATTCATTAAAAAAAAAAAAAAAGAGTTTTAAGCATCTGGAAATTTTAAACTTTATTTATCATTTTTTAAAGCAATAGGAACTCAAAAATTTATTAGATAACAGCAATATTTGACACTTTTAGGAAAAGGTACCCTAGAGCAAGGAGGAGTACTGTTTGTTTTCGGATGAAATCCCCCTTCAAATCAGAGTCTAGCCTGGAGTGAATATCCCACTGCTAAGTTACGGGAGCCTGTAATGGAAATGTTGACAGACCTTCAGCACCACCACAGTCACAGTGACTTTATAAATAGCCTTTGCAAAATGTCTGGCATGCAAGATGGGTTCAAGCAGCCACTTGACAGAATTTGGCAATTGAACCAATGAACGTTTCAGAGAACAATCATCGATGTGATCTGCTTGTCTGCATACTCACTCCTGCAGGTGGTTGGGATGCGTACCTACCTATTCTCCAGTGCCAGACACTATGCATTAAGGATGCCATTCTGGCAGATACAATATAGCTTCCCAAACAAAGCTGTAATATGACCTACTTTGCTCAGTCTAGTACTATTCAATAATAAGTGGCCTCCATTGGGCTTCTACATGTAGACAACATCAAACACATTTCACTGAAGTGTTTGGATATTGATTTTACTCAGCCTGGGAACTTCAAAGTAGGCTTCTTCCATGTCATCTTGAAAATGCGTCCTCTTGCTCCTGCTGTACAGATTCTCTGTTAGAGCATGTGCATATACGATTCCTGCAGCTGCTAAGCACCCCTCTGTTATTTGTTTCTATATTAAAGGCAATTGTTGTGTCCCTTTATCCCATAATGGCAATAAGTATTGTGTATATCAATGTAGAAGCTGTCTCTGCTGCTCAGCTGCTGTACTAGAAACTTGGCTTTTAACTGTGTGAAATAAAGCATCAGTCTCAGGTAGAAGTACCAAAAGAACTGGAGGATTGTTTAAAATCTGTGAGCCCACTTCTGCAGACTTAGGGTATGTGCTGAGTTTTTGGCATTGTATATATGTTCCAGGGACGTGTCTCTATCTAACAGCTTCATGGAGAATTTCTGTTGCTGCTGTCCTCCACCTGATCAGGTTGCAACTGCTGCTTTGGTTTGATTTCTTGTTTTGTAAAGGACAGGGGAGGCAACACATACTCTGTTAAGAGCTAACCAGCATCTGAAGAAGGGACGCCAGATTCCCTTCTAGTAGGAAGTTTAAATGCTATGCCCAAGGCACATCTCCAAGCACAAAGGTTTTTTGCTACAGTTCTCACAGTAATTTCAGGTGGGCAAAGGTGTCCCAGTCCCAGTTTGCTACACAACTTCTGAACTCCCGAATATTGCTGCTACAGTTCAGTTCAAAGCCAGCTGCATCCAGGTTGAGCCTCACATGTGAAGCTGCTTAGGGCTTTTGGTCTCAAAATGTGGTTGCTTAAACAGGCTGCCTCCATCCTCCATAACTCTGCAGCATGAAGAGCAACATGCATCAGAAAGAATCCACAGTGCCAAGCTCTATCCATGTTCTGTGTAACTGGGGCAAAAAAAAGTCACTGTCCCCACTGATGGAATCTTTATCTTATCTCTATTTTATTTCTGATGTGCTGGATTTTTTGCTGTTATTATATCATGCCCAGAGTACCATCACTAGGCAGACTAACAGGTATTTCCTTGTAGCAAATGACAAGTTAAGAGCTCCATAATAGATAAAAACCAGAGAGCACCTAAAGCAAACGAGCATTAACACCGTGCTGCACAAAATCAGCTCTCTTTCAAACAAGGCCTTTCTTTGCACAAGAGTGATCCTGACCAAGCAGCCTTTCCTGATTGTTCAGTCATCCCTCCTCCTAAAAAATCAGTGCAGATAGCACATCATTTACATTCATATCAATTGTTTCCTGGAAATGGTATTTATTTCAAAAGCAGAATACAGAAGAGTCTTTTAATACATGAGCTGCTCCAAAAGTAATGCATTCTATTTTATTATGGTGGGCCACAGTGTCAGAGGTGGATGGTGGTGGTATGGCAGTAGAGGTTACACCTAATGTATATCCAGTATGCTGTTACATCTTGTTGCTGTGCTACATATGGCGGCAGAGTGGCAGCCTGACAAAACGGCATCTGAAATGAAAGTGCATATGAAGCAAAGGTGTGGAACTGAATTCATCCATGCGGAAAAAGTGGCACCCACTGACATTCATTGCTGCTTGCTGAACACTGATGGAAACCATCATCCACTGGAGACCAGTGTATGTGAGCACAGTGAGGTAGTGATGAGTTTCAGCAGTGTTGACAGTGACATGAAAGGTAAGTGACATTCTGGATGGACAGGTAAATCTGTTTCACCACAAAATGAAGACCGTCTCCATCAGCTCATCCACATGAATCGGTGGGTTACCAGTGTACTGTCTTTTGGGACAGGAAAGACGTAACCCTTCTGGATTTCCTGGAACTCAGACAAATCATCAACTCTGACTGCTATATGAGGACACTGACTAAGCTGAAGCCTCTACCTCCCAGAGCCAGGCCAGAGAATAAGACAACATCTCTCTTGCAAGTCAATAACATGAGGCCCCATACCAGCTTGAAGACCATGGAGCACATTGCCAATCTTGGTTGGGCTGTCCTACCATACATAAACTTGGCACCTTCTGACTTCAATCTGTCTAAGCCAATGAAACATTGACTGCATGGGCAACAACTTCCTAGCAACAATGCTGTTGTAGCAGCCATGAAAGAGTGGGTTACCTCCACTGGTACAGATTCTGATGAGTGCAGCGTGCAGGCTCTTGCTCATCACTGATCAAAATGCATAGCTAATGGCGGTGACCATGTTGGCAAGTAGTGTTTTGTAGCTAAGAATTTGCTCTATCAGGTAGAGTATTTGTGCTCTTTGTATCCATTGTAGTTTTCGTGGAAATAAATAGAGGCATTACTCCCAAAACGACCTATGACATTTTAGAACCTAAGCAGGACCAACCACATAGGGCACCCCACAGTGAGGAAAACATTTCATCTGTGAAGCTGAGGCTGATGATGGTGGGGATTCTTATCAGTGCTATTCACAGTACATAGAGTTCAGGTGCTTCAGTTCAGCCTGCAGCACAAAGCATGGGATGCTGGTCTTTCCAGGGATGTTGTTTCTGGTATTTCTATATACTAGTATTGTCAAACATTGCTTGCTCAGTGAGCCCTGTGCCCACATACTCATTTCTTCACCAGGACTTGAATGGCAGCAGGTGATTAATCAGCAAAAAGTCCCAAAAGCAAAAAGGGTAAGACTGTTGTTTTAAGTAGTAGTCTTCAAGGTGAAGAGAGGCTTAGAACACTTTCAGCATATATTACTGAAAATATACAAGATGATGGGTAAACCAGAAAACTTTGATACTGCCAACGTGAAAGTCTGGAGATATTACATTTCTTTATGAATAACATACACCAATTAACAATTACATCTTACTTCCTAAAAAGTACACTTGTTCCACTGTCGTTTATAGAAGACAGATGAAATTCAGACAGAGAATAATATTGAGATACAAAATGTAGTAAAGGAATGTCTTAGTGGAAATTGCTCTCCCACATCCTTCCTGCTTTCCCTAGAACTAAGCACTGTGCTGCACTCAACCCAGGAGCAGATCATGCTCATTTTATTCAAAGTCCATCATCTTCAGTCTCAGTCTTTGTATATAGCGATTGGGATTCTGTCCCATCTGCTAAAATCCAGATACTGGCAAGCAGAGAGATTGTCCTTTCTGAGCTGTGAGATAGTGATGGAGTCAGCCTGCTTGATGAACGCTAAAAGGAAATGTGCAATACATGGAAAACACTCATCTGACCTACGAGGTTTGAAACCCACCTATAAAGCTTCCATTTAGAGAAGATAATTTCAGAGTGGGTAGGCCAAACTATGCTCTGCCTAAGTATCTGCTAATTACCTTAATGGGATGCAAAAGCAAGGAGAGGCAGCAAAAGGGATTTAAAATTTGGGAGAGCAGGAAGGGTAAGAATGCCATTGTGAGTGTGAGATCACACACACCAAGCAATCTCTGGAGATAGACTGGCCCAAATCTCAAAACAAAACACTTGGAACTACACATTCCCATGTGCTCAAAATGGCATTAACAGGCACTAACAACATCCTTATCATTTGACCAAACCCCCTCAGGGAGCAAAAGCACTGTCAAGAAAAAAGGAGGTTGGAGTCACAGCCTGAAATGTGCAAACATGCCTAAGGGCGTTGGAGCACCCAGGGCTAAATCTCTCCACTGACTCAGTGCTGCGCGATTTAGTGGCTCAGATCAGTAGGAAACATAGCCCCGGGGCAGAAAACCATATTCTCCATGTACTGTCTGCAGAGGATCAGAAACCAGGACAGTGGGGTCTTGAAAGGTAAGGTGAGAGGAGAGTGAGCAACCAGCTGTGTGAACCTGGGGTTCCATTATTGCTGAGAACAGAGTAGACAAAGACCCTCCAAGAAGGTAAATCCTTTGCGTTCTCTCCTAGAGCTGTCTACCAAAACTTGCCCAGGCATTGTTTAGATGAGGTAAAGAGCTTTCCTGCTCTGTCCCAGCCTCGTACACTCATTAGCATGCAAACAGAGCACCAGCTGGAGAAGCAGCTGTGCACATAGCTCTGCAAATCAGATGGGAACAGGTTATGAATCCAAGACTCCCACTAAGTACAGATTGCCCTTATAACCAAAGCATGACCACCTTAGATAAGCCTCTCTTCAAACTTTTCCATGAGGGATATTCCAGTTGTTGTAGGATAGGGTATGGTAGGGTAGAGTAAGTTAGGATAGGGTAAAGTAGCCTGCAGCAGGTGGGGATTCAGAGTAGTTTCTCCAAATGAAGCAGCAAAAGTGAAGCCCAGGCTTTGTGTTCTGTGGGGACTCTGAAAACTTGGATGAGATATGAACTTATTGTGTTGCTCTGAGGGTTTTGTCCATACTGTTTACAGAGCTATTAAGGCAGCAGCTTCTCTTGTCAGGGCCAGTGGGAATTTAGTACTTCAGCTCCCTTAGAGAGGTTGAGATATCCCACCCAGAAAACAGAGCACACCCAGAGGTCATACTGAAGCCAAGTGATGACAGCAGAGGGTGAAACATGAGCAAGGATTTCCCAGAGGATTTAGAGCACGCCAACTGCTGCCAGCATCTACTGGGGGAGAACAACTCCGGTGGCGTCTCTGTAGTAGAGGCAGTGAGTGGAGGGAGAAGGAAAAAAAATAGAAAAAAAAGAGCATTTGGCTACAAAAACACCTTTCTTTGAGGTAACATAGCCAAGCTTTTGCAAAGGCAGAGAACAAAAGGCTGACTGGCAATCGGGAGAAGAAAGTGCTGGAAAGGAATTTATTTCTACAGGAAGCTCAATGGGTTTCTGTAAAACAGACTGCAGTTCTGTTGTTTCCATGTTAAACCTTCAAAAGGGGCAGCTCCTGCAAGCAGCAGATTGTCTGGTGCAGAAACAGTGAAGATCTGAAGAGGACGAAAGGCAAACTTGAGCTTCTCAGCTGGATGTGTAGTAAAAAATAATAACGAAGGGCAAGCTTTTTCCTTTTCTTCTCCTCCTCCTAGAAATTCTCTGGTTTAATCTTTCTGAGTCTTAGACATTCATTTACTCCCAGACTTGCTTTTAAGAAAAAAGAAAATGTGTACAAGGCCTTCCATGCCCCAAATCTATAGCAATAGTTCCAATTTTCATTACCAGAAATAGCAAGAGGAAATGAAAAGCAGGTGTGGGAAGGCTTTTCTGAATGATGCCAGGGCTGTGCTTTAACCTTTACTGGAGGGGAATACGCATCTGTGCATGCCAGGCTATTTCCTTACTACACAGCTTCCTTACAGCCACAGAAACCTGAAAAAAACAGCAAAATATTCTGTTTCTTCTAAGCATGTTTGCTGACAGTTCAGGCCGCTGAAATATTCCCCTGACCTTTGACAAAGGCAGTAACAGTGGCTTGCAAGGCTCTCAGAAAGCAAAAAATACACAAACAAACAAAAAAAACTACCACAGGGCATTTTTCACATAAAAACAAATTTGGAGGCCAGTGGGAACAAAACCAAGCATCTTGTTTGTCTATCAATTGCATTGAATCCTTCCTGCTTTTTGCATACATTAGCAACACATCCACTGAGTTACTCAAGAATACTTTTGTGAAGACAGTACAAAATAGGACATATGAAGAGTGTGGTTGAAGGAACAGAGGTTGTTTGGTCTGGAGAAGAGAAGGTTGAGGAAAGACCTCACCACTCTCTACCTCTACCTGAAAGGAGGCCGCAGCGAAGTGGATGTCAGTCTCTTTTCTCAGGTGATGTGATCAGATATACAAGGAAACAGTTCCAAGTTGTGCCAGGGGAAGTTTATATTGAATATTAGGAGGAATTTCTTTACAGACAAAGCAGTCAAGCATTGGAAAGGACTGCCCAGAAAAGTGGGGGAGTCCCCATCACTGAAGGTACGTAAGAGACATGTGGATGGGGCACTAAGGGACACAGTTTAGCAGTGGGACTTAGTAGGTCAGGTTGAGGGTTGGACTTGCTGATTTTGAAGGTCTCTTCCAACCCACATGATTTTAGGATCCTGTGATCCGGTCTGCTGCTGAGTGATAGCCACTGCCAGACCCAAACAGCTTGCAGCAAAGAGGCTGAGATCTGGTTACCCCAGCACAGCCCACAGAAGCCAGTCACACTGGGTTGTTTGTTTTTGTGTTTTTTTTTTGCATTTCTGGGCTAAACTGCCAGATCCTGGAATTCACTCATTCCCCTCCTATCCACCCTTCAACCAAACAGGAATGAGTACCCTGCAGCTAGCTGCACACTGCCAGCTTGGGCCTTCAAAACAGTACAAAAACACAGTCCAGACAACACGGAAATGTAGGCCTGGGCCTGGGCCCGTGCAGAGCGGCTGCTGGAAAGGCCCTGGGGCTGCTCTGGCACAGCAATAACCTACGCACACAGGGATGGTGTGTTTTCTTTATCCTCGCTTCAGTAGAAAGGGGTGGAAAAATAATTCACTTGCGTATATGGTAGTTTAGGCCCAGTCATGATTCCTTTAAAGCTCATGCCAATGGATTTTAGTCATTCCCTGGCAGAGGTTTCTCTTTTAACCACAAACACTGAATAGTTATTGGATGAGTCATCGCCTTAAGTAATTTAATTCCTTGACCAGTACATGCTTGCATCCTGCACTTCAGAGTGGCTTTCTGCAGTCAGGCAGTTCACTGCACACCTCCCTTGAGAGGGCTTTTCTGTCCTGCAGCATGCACTGTGGCAGAGCTGGGGAGTCCATCCCTGGAAGTGATTCCCGTCTCAAAACCTTGGTCATTTTGGGGCTTGGAAAGATCCACTGACTTCCCACAGCCTAAAGCCCGCATGTGCTGTCCTTGGGAGCTGCAAGATCAGGATTAGAAGTTAATTTTTCAGACAGTAAGCCTTTACTCAGCAAGTCTAGTTGTATTTGGAGGCAAAATGTGGCTGTGCAGCTTTAGTAGCAAATCGTAAAACAGCCAGACCTGCAACATTTGCCTTAAAACACCAGCTAAAGTGTCCCAGTCAGCCCTTTGGAGAGCAGCAGCTGCTGCCCCAGGGCTGCTCTGACTGCCTCCAGGAAAGCAGCAGTAACAACAACCGCCAGCAGCATAGGCCAGTGGCGATGCAAATCACAGCAAAATCTAACCGTACCCGCTTTAGCAAGAAGAGGGAACTGCTTTCCCTTTTAAATGTTCTTGATGTACAAGACAATGCACTGAAAAACGATGAAGCTTAGAAACATTAGAGAAGGGTTTTTTTTTCTCACTCTTAAGAATATGTATGCTTCTGGAGTACTTAATCATTTGAGCATTAAATGCTGGTGAGTGTTCACAAGACACCTTTTGAAGAATGTTATTAAAATCTCTCATAGGCCCTTCTTTGGTTGCAACTTTCTGTTTCATTTCCTATTCATGAGAACCTTGTTTTCCTCAAGGCATCTCCTGCCCACCACTTAGTGCAAGCTCCTTCCCTTCAGGGGAGAAACAGAAAACAGGCAGCAAGTGCGGAGGGTTGTATTATACTCTGATATTTTCAAGCCAAGAAAAATAGAGTATAATACAAGTACTCTAAAGTAAATTTATGGCCCCAATAGAAAAAATGCCTTTGTGTTTTTATGTGTACATAGGTACTGCTGACAAACAGAGCAGATCCAGCTGCAGATATATCTAACAACTTATTTGGCTGATAGGTTAATTAGGTCCTCTCCTGACATAATCTATATGCACACCTATAATACATACATGCTTGGAACAGAGGAAGATCAAGATTTTTACATTAACTGTTCTGAGAGGTGGCCAATCCTGAACCTGGTGACTTGTTATTCTTAATTTTAATGCCTATCTTAATGATTTTAAAGTGATTAAACCATGTTCTTGTGTACAATGTTTCTTGCATGCCATAACCTTCTCATATTTACCTTTTCTAAAATTTTGTGTCAATAATCTGGCTATCTCAGGACTAGAGAATGCAGTCTGAGAAAACACAAACTATTTGTATAACAAACTGTTCAACAGTCATTTTAATTTATTTTTTTTTTCATTACCCATGGAACAAATGGTGTATATATATATATATATATAAGAAACAACAGAAGAAAGCAGACCTGTTCGGAAATAATGCTAAGGAGCCCAGTTAGCTGAGCCAGCACTGCCACAACATGCTGGCCAATGGAGACGAGGACAAATAGCATTTTCTACGATTTCCCCACAGCCAGGGCAAAACAGGCCAATATTTGATGTGATGCCATCATAATTTGTATTTGCCTCTGCTTCCATGTTCCCTCTGTTGCCTGATTTTTAGGGTCATAACTGTAGAAGCACGCCAAGTCAGATAGGAAAGGACAAAGAAAATATTGCTTTGTCCAGTTATCTTCACCCTTCCTTGGACAAAGGACCTTGAGAGTCTTCCCTATGGTTGCAAGATCTGAGATTTTCTGACGGGTGAACTTGGGCTGCTTTGGAGCATATATTGACATCACACCTAAGCCAAACTGTCACCAAAACAAGTAGTCCTTTTCCTTCACTTCACCTTCATCCACATGAATTATTTGTGTTCTTATTCAGGGCTCTGGCATTTGTTTTAGCTCAGGACTCACAGTTCAGGACCTGAACCATTAGGTAAGAATTTAGTTGTGTGTGTTTAGTGTCATACAGGCTCTCTGTTTTGGTCAGGCCAGCAAAATTCCCTCAGTAGAGGTGTGCAGAGCTGTGGAACCACAAGGCCAGGGCCAGAGGCAGGAGGACAGTTTAAAGGTAGTAAGATAACTACACAGCCCCTTTGCAGCCACAGGCCCAAGCAGGAGAACTAAAGATTGCCACAGTGCCTGTAGCCACTGATGTGGAAAGGAGGAAGATGTCCAGATGTGCCCAGAAGCAAAACTCTATCCCTGTTGCACAGCTCCAACCTGTACCTGTTTCTTAACAAACCCAAGAGTTACATCCCTCCTTGCCCTGCCTCCATTCCAGCTCCTGTGGGTCTCAGGTGGCCTAGAGAGAAACACAAACAATTGTGCAGAAACAAAAAAATTATTTCCTAGCGTGTGAAGACACGCCTTGAAGAACTCCAAATGTGCTGTGATCACTGCCTTATCAGGGATCTGCACATATGTAAGCACCTGAGGACAAGACATTCGATTCTGAATTTCTACCACTGGCCACTTGGAGAACCGTGGGTCCCAGGCTCCTCATTTCCAAAGCTAGAAATGGCCCTATCTCTGTAGACTTTTTGGCAGTAATGGGGTAAAGGCACATCACTCACAAAGGCAACTGATTTCACCCAAAAGACAAGAAGCAATTTAAAACCCACCAGCACAGGGTAACCTATTTCAATACTCATTTACCACCATAGCTAGAGAGACGGTTTTATTTCAAGGTTCAATTCATTTAACTTCAGCTAATAGATCTTAGATCTTGTTATGTCTTCATATATGGCATTAAAACATTGCCACAGATCTTGCTCATCTGTGTAAATATCTATAAATGCAGATCAGGTCACTTCTCAACCTACATAAGGCTTTTCTTTGGGGCTCTCTTTCCATCCCTTGGGTCACATTGTTGCTCTCCTTTGAATTCTCTGCAGTATTTCACATATTTCTTGAAGCATGAAAATGAGAAGTGGACAAAGTATCGTAATAGCAGTCATTAATACAAAATCTCTTTCCTTCTTTTCCTTCATATTCATATTATTATACTTCTATGTGTTGCATTGGCCATTTTTTCCCACAGCGTTGCATTAAGTGCTTGTGGTTGGGTAATTATTTGCAATGACCTCTGTGTCCTTCTGTTCAGTACCACTTTTCAAGAAAGTGCTCCTTATTCTGTGAAAGTTTTTCAATCAAAGGTAATGTGGTATTAAGTCAAATGGCTTTGAGAAGTGTAAGTGTACATGTCACGCAGACCAGCAAGCAAAGTAATCCTGCCTGACAAAAAAAGACAAGAGGTTCGTGCAATGAGATGTACCAGATGACATTTGTTTCAATTTTAGCTGTAGCTAGAGCTGAGTTTATTCTTCATATAATCCTGAATTCACTGTTCTGCTGTTGACCAAGACCTCCATCAGCGTCTTATGCCTCCCCAAATCACACCACTCACTCATTGATTGTACATCCAAGTTTTTAAAGATTTGAGGACTCTGACTCATTCCTTTCAGTCTCTCTGCTATGAGTAATCTGAATAAGTGCATTTGAAAATTTTGATCTTTTGCAGATACTGATTCATGTGTATTTTTCTGTACAGGAGAGTTTTCTGCTTCTGGCTCACCTGCTCCATTCTGCACTAAGAATAGAAATCCCTGAAAACATCTGTCTTGTCTAGTTCTTATTTACACATCTACCTTCTGCAAGCAGCAGTGAGCTGTTATCAGATCGAGGACTTCTTGATTATTAATATGACAAAAATACCTTCTTACTGCCTTAGCCATTAAATCTGAAGCTATGTGAATAATTTCTCTTTAGCTCTCCTCATCAATGGACATTATTTACAGTTATTAATTTCAGTGTGTGTTCATTCCTTAGCCTGGAAATCTTTCCTGCAATTCAGCTTCTTTCTGTGACTGCAGAAGCAAGGCTGAGGGACACCAGTAGGACAGCACTGAGCAGTCTCAGTTTGACGTAATGCTTCCCACATTACAAATCAGTTATGTCAGCAAAAAGTTTGAGGTTTTGGAAAAGTCTCCCTTTTGAAGTTCCAAATGTGCACGATAGACGTTGGTACTTTCTTTACAAGGTCAGTGAAACTAGGCTTATTTCCCTTGTGCAGGGGTAGCTGCCAATTTTTAGGTCAGTGATGATCTCATCTTCGTCAAGCTGAATGCGAACCAGTACGCAGAGTTGTCATATGTTCTACTAATGCTGCACAGCTACTGCAGCATGGAGGTCAATACTAATTTAATCTGTCTTTGTGACTGCAGTAAAGCCATGGCACTTCTGCATTAAGAAATCATTCGTCATTTCTGGAAACTCAGGAAATGTTGCTATTGGCTAGAGGTGTCTAGCCAGTGCATTCTGAGAGAAAGACGTACGTGATAATACAGTTTTACTGCACACTGTATAGAATAGATTAAGGGCAAGTAAGATGAGATGCACTTTAACAAATGCTCACGAACACTAACACCTCTTTAACTTAGCACTTGAAAGTGTAACCTTTAAAATTTCAGAGAGACGGGTAATGATTCATAACTGTTTAGAGAGCAGTAATGTCCATAATGGACAGTGTCTTGGGTGAAACAAATGTCATCATTGTAGATCTCCACCATATGTACATGGCTCCTGCATATAATGTCCTTTATTACTGTGATGATGACCTTTACTCTCTCATCTGAAAACCAGAGAACTTCCATGGGACCCACCTATGCCTCCAAGATCCATACCTCTTGGTTGGTATTGCAGCGAGGACCAGCTGCATCATCTGCACTGACTACCTGGACCAGCTGCAAGGCCTTTATGGACTTTTCTGAAATTTGCCCATTTGAGACAATCACCACCTGTGTGCCTTCTACTCCAGTACCCCAGTTTGTTCTTGTAGGTTCTCCAATTCAGATATCTGATTCAGCACCTGGTGGTGATTTGATACCTCCAGATGTGAAGATAACGTTTCAGTTCTTCTGACAAAATGCCAGACCCTTTCTTTGTTGCTCACGTTCCCTCAGCAACTCAACTCTATTGCCAAAGCTCAAAAGATCTGCCATAACGCTGTCCAAACTGAGGAATTCTTTCAGAAAATCTTTCACATTTATGGCCCTTAGGAAAGTGGTCAGCTTTTCCATAAGAGTTTTGAATACCTTCTGTAGAAAGTCTGGTGCTCCCATTTCATGGACACCAACAGCAATTTCATCCAGGTAAGAAGCAATGTGTGATGCAAGATCAAAATAACTGGTAAGACTCTTCCCATCCTTATCACTGCATTTTTAGATCAGAGCTCTCAAATTCTCAGAAAAAAAAATCCTATATGAGACATCTGTGTGCAAACTATACCTTTTCAGAAGTCATTGATTCAAATAAAACAAACTAAGAACTTCTACTTTTAAAAGATATACAAAATGTCTTAACAGTGTTTGACAATGATATGGATACAGTGAGAAATCAATACTGTTGAGGTCCCAGTCCAAATAAATAAATAAATACTGAATGATAATTAACAGATAAGTATACTGAGAATTTAGGAAGGAAATACTAGAACACTTTTCCTTTCTATGTTTTTATTTAATTCTAAACACTCAAAAAAAAAAAAAAAAAAAAAAAAAAAACAGAAAAAAAAAGATAGTTACAGTGCACATAAGCTTAACCATGGAAAATATGTCTAGCTTATTTTTATAGTATTTCACCTTTTGTTCCGGAGATTTTTGATTACTTTTTTACTACCAAGACTATTGTTTGTGGATCAGTGTTAGAACTTAAAATGTACTTTGATTTATGTTGTTCCAAACCATAAACCAAAATAATATTAGAGAATTGACAAAGTTGAGTCTGTGACAGGATCCTTACACTGTACAATCGTAAGAAACTGTTGTGAGCATTGTTCTGCCATTACAGTTTCATCAGTGCAGTAACAGGACTCAGCTCGGCCCCCTTTCCATTCCACAGGATTTTTGTTGCTGACTTTTATGAGAGTAGGATCACATTACGTATTGGAATTAAACACTTGACAGAATTTTTTCTTAATGGGCTGACTTCCCAGGGATTTGCTGGGAGCACCAACGAACCAGAGGATGCATTTATTCAACCTTTCCTGGCAGTGCCGTCTTTTTGGTCCCAATTACAAAGGACCAATGAACGTGAACAGATCCAGTGGTTTGAAAATCAATCTCAGAATGGCCTTGAGTGTATCTTGTCCCCATCCCACCCACTTTCAGTCCATACAGCTGCCTTGCAAATAGCTTGCCTCTGGCCTATTTGAGTGCATCTGGGAGCATCCTGGCCTACAGAGCAAGCACAGGCAAGTGTGGTCCTCACAGCTTGAACCCAAGCAGGGATCACTCTTCCTAGCAATATGGAAGGTAGTTAAGTCTGTTCTTGAGAGTAATGTTGGCATGGTTGATATTTAATCTGTCTAGAGATTTCTGGGACCCTCTGAATGCTCTCTGTGACCTGAATCCGTCTCTGTTGCACCGTTTCCCCAGAGCGTTACCCTGACAAGGGTGGAAATTAAAACGTGTTGCCTGACAGATACAGTTGTGGGGAAGGGCTAGGTCCTCTCTTCTCTCTGCAGAACATGCCATTATACTCACAGGAGAATCCATAAGGAGAAGAGCAGAGCTGGGATGTGCAGAAATTAAGGGCTGAATCCACAGCCAGCACTGATCAGTAATGCTCTAGGGATGCTAGTGACACTATCTTCACTTGTGCCTGCTGAGGATCTGGCTTACAGCATCTTTGATGGTCATCAGAGTAGCATAAAAATGCAAGGTCGCCATAAGCAAAAGGAGAATAACAAAGCACTTTGTTAGCAGCAAGGGTTAGAGAGCTGTATCAGTTTCTTCAATCGCTGCCGGAGTCCCTGCTGCTGGCCTCATCACCTGCCTGTTTCAGGCAATCTCTTCTCTAGGCTGCCTTAGCCATCTGGTAAGATTACAGACAGAACAAAGCAGCAGAAAAGGAGAAGCAGGAGTTGGGGGAGAAAGCTTGTTCATCCTGTCCCCCTCTGCGCCTCCCTTTCATCCTCGGCATGTGTAAATCCTGACCACAGACTGGCTCCGAACAAATATGTGTGCAGAAGTAGCCAAGGCCATTTGATTCAGTGCCATTGAAAATGTGATTTCTTGTTGGTCTCACACAAAGACCTATTAATTAGGGCTGATAGGGCTTAGTAAAAAATCTGCTTGGCTAGCAAGGGCAGTCTCACTTGCTCACTCTTCTCTTAGATCTTGCCAAGATCTCAAAAAATAGAAGGAGCTTAATTACACACAGTGGATTAATCTCCAAGGGGAAAACAATTGTAATTAGCTCTTTGAAATGTGCCACTTTTTTTCTCTGGGCTTTCGGAGTTTGTCAGTGTGTCTGTCTGTCCTTCCGTGTGACTAGAACAACTGTGGTTTTGCACAGCTTTTATGCTTGCTTTTCATCCCAAGCCAGAGACACACATGGCAGTGTGACTTCATAAACATTTCTAGTTGATCTTGGAGGGACTGTTGTTTCCTCAGTTTCTCTGTTAAATCTTGTGCATTTTCTGTAGGGCTATTCTTTTTAGTTTCAGTCTCTTGTGGTCCAGCAGGCAACCCTGCTCAGGCCTTCCAGTGCTTCTTTGAACTACTATTCCAGTTCTCTGCCTCATGAGAGCAGCAAATAAAATCTGGGGTTTGGCTGTGCCCCTCCATGTGAGTTCATCACATAATGGTATGAGTTGTAACAACCCATCAGTGTTCAACAGAAAGGCAGTAAAGCCAGTGCCTGGTACTGTATCATTTATGTTCATGGTTGAGTAAGTTTGAAGGTGAACAGGAGTGTTGAGAAGAAAACCTAAATCCACAGCGAGCGATTGCAAGAGATTTCAGTGAATTCCCATTTCTCAAAAATGGGAATTAGGTGCAGGTTTAGAAATTACCCTGATAAATGAGAATATGTCAGGCAAAGACACACCAAGCACTCTGATTTATAACAGTCATTGGATGCAGTCATGTCCCTGATACATGGCACCTTTGTGGATGAGTTTGCATATACACCAGCTAATTTTGCAGGGATGTACACTGGGTTGCATTGTACAGGGGCAGGCAAGATCAAGCCCTTCACGTGTACATGGTGGCACTGTAACAAGGAGAAGAATAAAAACAAGAAATGAAATACTCTCCTGTGGGGGAGTGAACATAGAGGGAGCCTTCAAGATGTATATCCCTTAATCCTTCTGTCTAGTATATCATCATTCCTCAACAGTGCAGTAAAGCTATCCCTTCATTAAGACTCTCAGTTCTAGGAAAGGTGACCCAAACTCCCCTTCCATCCATTTGAATCTTGCTCTGACAGCCAGTGACTTGTTAATTATTAATATGAAATATTTGATGGTACATGGAGCAGCTGAACCCAGTTTAATGTATGCTCAGGGCGACTCTCTGAAGCTGAAATCAGCCATTCCGATGCTTTGGATTTTTCTACTGAAGTTTTCCCTTTTGCTCCTTCTTTTACTTCTCTGCCTTTCTTTCTTGTGCCTTTGTGCCTTCATGCCGAGTGTCTTCTTTCATCTCAGCAATGAACTTACAGGTCTGCATTTCGATTCTGTTCCTCTGCTGACGGATCAAGCTTAATGGGAAAATAAGAAACAGGACACAGTCCAACCCCGGTTTCACCCAATCCCTGGGAACTATTTCTTTTTTGCACTGGAAATCATTAGTCTGTCCAGTGCTGGGCACTTTTAAACACTGCTCCTCTCTGCATAGCCCTGGAGTTTGAGCCGTGGCATTAACTTCAACCATAAGAGAAATCACATCACACAGAGTTAAACGTGCTACATGTGGTAAATACAGGCTTTGGAAGACTTATCTTCTGGCTTAGGGCACGCTTTTAGGATGCAAATCTCCTCTTTAGAATGATTTGCTTGCTATGAGATTACCATTTACTACCTTAGTGCTTTATCAAAACAAACATTCGTTATCAAGGTTGTAACCACCCACTCACCACGGTCGCAGCCTCTGTCACTTATAGAATCTGCTGCTTTATCATTTGAAACAAAGAAATATCATTTGTTTGATTCCTAAACAAGCTCTTAAGTACTGGCATTCAAATACACTTCTGCTGTCTCCAGGCAGGACACATTTGGCTACAGCACCTTCTCCCTTTGGTTTGTGGAGAATGTCCTGTGCTGATCAAGAGAATCCACTTTAGTTATCCCCTCATTTGCAGCTTTTCTATTTTTGTTCACCTTGTTTCATCTTGGCCTTTGGAGAGCTGTGTGCCGTGATAATACTCAGGGGTCGTGCCAACATGGTCCCAGAATCCCAGCTTAGTCATGGAGAAAATCTCCCCTTGATTGGCAGGAGAGCCCCAAAGCACCCATGTCATTATTCCCCAGGGGACGTGGGAACCAGCTCAGTTAAAGCCTCTTTGGAAGCTTGGTCAGCAGGCCACGCAGCAAGATGTAAAACAGCACAGACATTTCTGCACAGGGCTACTAGCAAGGCACTGGACTTTGGAAATTCCTGATTGTCTGCTCTTCTGCCTACTGCACTGCCTTTACTCTTTTTATGATCACCAGAATATGTACAGTAACAGTCTGCTTCTGAATACACATGTCCATCCTTCTCTATGGAAATAAGTGTGTGTTTAACCAACATGCAGTAGTGTGCTGTATCACTAACACGTGTCAGACCCAGCAAGCAACATGCAGCAGAAGCAATGAACCTCATTCCTTATTTCTTCCCGCTCATTTAACTGCTGCGCCGTTATGTGCGTCGTGTTTCTCCTGAAGAATATCTCTAAGCACTTCATAAAACACTAGTATTTGCAACCTTTGTTCTACCTAGCACAAAGCACTGCTCAGTATCTGTGTGCAAATGCAGAGAGGAGGTGATCTGGGAAGTATTTCGGAAGAGTTTAGAAAGCAGGATTGAAATTTTATTATTATTATGACTGGAAATTGGAACATTTTCTATCACATTAACTGACTTTACAGCAATTTATTTTGCTGCTATCGTAAAGGGAGGTAATGAACCATGAAGTTTCTTCAGGAAATTGTCAGCATCTGCCTACAAATAATTTTCAACCACATGTGAGCCATGAAGGAAGAACATAATGATTCAAAGGAAACCGCTTGTCCTCTTCCTAAAGGAGAAGTGTCGCTGGTGTTTGACATTCAGGAGAAGGGCCTGTTTTAAAGACATGTCACTAATGTGCGACAATAGAAAATTTAGATGCGTGTTAGTCATCTCACAGATAAGATTAACTTCTTTGAAAGCATATGTTTCCACAGATGGATAATCGTAGTGAAAGGATAATCAATAAAACGAGAAGAAATTCAACAACCTGCTTGTTATTCTCTTAGGGATTTCGCTTTTTAAAACAATTATCTCCCTGCTCTCTGTGACACCTCCTTTGTTCCTCACAGTAGGTGCCTAACACTAAATCAAAACCAAAACCCATATCTAATCAAAGATAATAGAAAATGTAAAAGATTTCCTTATCAGCTCCATACACATACAGCATCACACAGTGGTTATCTAGGATTAGGAAGCTTTCTGGGTGTGATTCACTGATAGCATTTACATTATATCTCTGTAGCATTGGTGACAAACATTGTGCCAAAGAATAAAGCAACATTGTCAGGTTAGGATATGCTGTAAATGTATGGGAAAAGGATTCTCCATGCTCCTGCCTTGTGTGGTTGCTTATACACGTGCAAGGGGAATACAAAGTGCAACCAGCTAAATGTGAAGCATTTTATTCTTGCTATTCATGGATGCAATTTACTGTGTGAGGTATCCGGCAGTGAAAAGTCAAGCTCATACATGTTTTAATCTTTAAAAGTTTCCCATTGATAGAAAAGCCATACATTTTCTCTATTCAGGCTTTCATTTTCTGCATTTAGGACATCTATCATTTCCTCTCCTGGGTCTTTCCTTCCTTGATGTAATAAGAAAAAAGGCTTTCTCATCTTTTTTTTTTCTTTTTCTTTTTTTAACTGACATATTATCATTAAAAATATCTCAGACCTCATTACAGCTCCACACAAAACACTGGTCACTGATGTTTCTCTGATGAAGAGAAAGCCAGCATTTGTCTTTGTACCAGGTTCACTGGCCAGAGAAATGACTCACTAAACTCATCACAGGCAGTGAGTTAGAATTCATTGATTTACTCATTTTCCTCTGTGCTCATCACTTTAACAGCTGAGCATTTCATAACTTTTGGATGGATTTATCTCTGAAGTAGATCGGTGAGGTAAAGAAATTTTATTTACTTCCATTTTACTGGTGAAGTACTGAGGCAATGAGAGATTAAGTGACTTGTCACAGGTTGCAAAGGAATCCAATAATGCACCCAGGAATAAAGGCCAGATCTCTTTAGTATCAGACAAGTGCCTTAGCCACAAGAACATCTTTCTTCTCCTTCTCCCTTAATAACCTCTAACTCATTTCTTCCAAGGATTCTGCGCCTTGCTGCAGACTCTGTCTCTGCTCACAGCTTGCCTGCTTTTACCATAATCCCATCAAACTCTCCATCCTTATGGTGCCTTCGGAAACATTTTATATTTGTTTCTGATACCAATGAAAACAAATGATCACAGTATACTCAAAGTAGCACTGCAGCAAACCCCACATGAAACAGATGGAAAAAACAAAATGAGGTGATGATACGCCACTGTAACAATAGTAAGAACACAATATGTTGCCAAGAACACTCCTAGTTTGCTGCTTCTCCACTGTGTGTGATAAAAGCTGTGCTAACAGAAATCATAGCTAGTTATTTATCAGGATTATGGTCAAGGTTTCCTTTTCCTTGGTTTTCAACTGTGAGATAGACATGCAGCAATTATTCCTTGAGTATATATGTGCAGCATAAAAATAGCAGAAATACGTGGTTTCAGTTATTCCTTCTGGCAGTATTTCCTTGGCTGAGAAGAAGAGAATGAGAGCTTGTGGTGCCTGAACAAGGAGGAGAAACATGGTATTTCTGATACAGCTTTGTGAACATCTATCCCATTTTCTAGTCTCTCTATAGAAACTAGTAAAGGATAGCAGCCAATGGGGCAAATCCCAGTCCCCCAGCCTGACTGGGATCAGCAGCAGTCTCAGTGGCAGTCACATAGCTGCCTTGGCTATGGCTGGTGTACACAGTACATGGCTGGTACAAATCAATCATGTTTCAGAAGTGACCACAGCTGTATTTCTGCTGTTATCTGTGAGTACACAATGCAAAAAGCCATGAAGAATGTCCCCAGGAAAATTAATCTTATCTAATCAGAGACAGAATGTCTCCCTGTGCAATTGTGCTAAGACATTTTCAGCCCCATAGCATAGTCAAAGTCAGGAATTTCACTGCATTTTAAATCAACTGAAGGTAAGCTTGTTTGTTGATGTTTGCTTGATACAGCCTATGCCTGTAACTTGTGTCTCATTGGAGAATATATCAGTGTCTGCTCCTGAAAAAGTACTCATACTTTCATCAGGGCAAGGAGTGGAGTATGAAAAACTTCAGGATTTATAGAAGTAATTATGCACCTGCTCCATCAACCACTTTCATCCAGGCCTGCCATCCAGCAGGAATCAGCACAGGGAATGAGAAAGAAAGAAATCTGCTGGAACTTTTGAAACTTCAGCTTTCTGCAGCTGACAGAAAGATTCGCAAGGATCTCCAAATGCCAGCAAATCCCAAAGCAAACACACTTCCTCCACTCTTTTTCAGGGTGTGACATGACAGAAAACTGGTCCAGGACAAACAGTAGCAGTCACAGCGAGAATGAGCATCCTCACAGCTCTGCAGCCACAACCACAGCACAGGAGGAGGCACACACAGTGCTCTGAGAGAGTGACCCCATCTAGTGTGTCACCTCTCTTGGATGCTTTGTCAAAACCTATCAGAGAAAACCCAGTGCTTGACTGGAGAATGCATTTCCAGAGAACATGAATTTCCCTGGTTGTTATTCTGAGTTAGGAAAGACAGACTGGTTCTCTGACTTTTCTGGTAATAATCCTCACAGTCTGTTTTCAGAAAGTGCTTTACTATCTTAGAAGAAAAGGCAAGAAACTACAACGACCAAAAGAAAAAAAATCATATAATTAGGAACTCTAGTATTGGAAGTGATTGCTCTTCTTCATTAAACATAAAACAGAGATACTTGCCTTTACATGAATTTCCAGTTACCTCTGCTTTTCTCTCTTATACATGCTGTCCTCATAATATTTTTATAGGATGTGACAAAGAAACTATTTCAATAAAGCTTTTCTTTCTTCATGTACTGAGGAACTATAACTTTTCATTTAGCCTTTTAAGATGTGACACATCTTTTGACACTTTCTGACTCCCAGTACAAGGCAAAGGCAACTTCTAAGCTTGTTGTTTTGGTTTTCCTTCTCTTTTTGATCTGTTTAGCTGAGCCGTTGTCAGCTAAGAAAGAATTTTTAACTCCTAAGTTTCTGGATGCTGAAAGAAATACTTCTGCGTACTATGAGCTCTTAAACCATTTTCTTGCCTTTTCTGTTTTTCAGTAGTTTGTTTATTGTTGGTAAGCAAAAAGATTATTTTGCTTTGACTTCCAGGTTTAAAGTATTTCGAGCTTATCTTTTTCTTCCTACTGTGTAAGGGCTTGGATAATACTAACAAGTAATAATATCCTTGTAAAGGACGTTACCCAGCAGTATATATCAAAGTGGTTAACAAAGAGGCAATTTCCACTGCAGAGAAAATTTACACAGCTGCTTCTCCAATTCTCCATAAGTCTAGTGTGAAATCTCACATCCCATCTTGAGCCCTTGTTCATGGTGGATGTGCACTGAGGTGCTGGACTTTGTCTGAGAGCAGTTGAAGTGCAGATATGGCCCTTCAGCTCTCAGCCAGCGGTTGCTAACAAACACCAAGCAGTGAGATAACCCTCTGCTGCTGTTCTGCTTCCCAGGGGAAGGTGACTAGCTCAAGGCTACCTGCTAGTCAGATGGATGAGCCACACTTCCCAGGCTTCAATCTGCCCTCTCTAATACACCGTGCTTGAGGGGGGAACAAGGAACAGACCAACGTATCTTACTTAGGAAGTCATGCTGCCTGATCAGACACAGCCTGGGGAAGGTAGACAGCTTTGAAACACAGTGCAAGAGTTTCCCACCTGATCAGTGAGGGGAAGGTTTCTCTAGAGACCATCATTAGTGTAGTTTTATTCTGTGCCTTTGCAAGAGCTTGCTTTCTTTTCTTCATGGCAAGTCCATGGAGGTGATGAGATCTGCTGCTGGCACTGTACAACTTCCTGGCCTTGAGCAAGCTTGGGCTACTTTCTCTTTGTAGAAAAGCACTCACTTGCTGTGAAAGGTACTGTTTACCAGGAAAAGTTTGTAAGCACACCAGACATTTCTTGAGCAGGGCAATATTGATGAAGATGGACAAGACTACAGCTGGCCTCGATGGAGACAGGGGACGTGGAAGGCATGATGAGACCCTCCAAGGCTGCGGACTCCTTCCTGAGAGCCTGGAGAATATTATTCTCTGGAGTCGTCAGCACTGGGAATAAGATGGAGAGGTAAACTCACAAGGTTTCCATCCAATGGGGTGATTAGTCAGGAAAATCTCTGATGTGAATTCTCAGGTGTATCTCACAACACATTGCCTCCCTAGAGAGATTTTCTTGGAGACAGAGGTGGAAAGGGAGTCACTTTGACATGGACAACCCAATTTCTGTGGTCATTGCAAAGGGCAATTCAGGCAGAGAAGAGATGGCTGCAGCAGAACTCTCTTCCACTACACAGGACCTTTCAGTCTTTTTTTATTGCCTTTATTAGATATGTTTATAATGTCCTGCTTACCAAAGTTTTCCTATGCTAAGCTCCGTTTAGTAACTTCACTATTTATTACTTTTTATGACCTAGGTTATTGGCATTGATCAATAATATAATCTTTTCTGCCCCAAAGATATCATTAACTACAAAGATAAATGTAAATTTATTCCTCATTCCCTTCCTTGGCACTTTGTCATCCTACCTACTTTAGAGCAAAACCCACAAACAAACTTCATTAACTTCTTTTTTTTTTTCTTCTGCTACCATTTACATTGTCCATTTTGGTTCTTGAAAACAGAAACACTGAAATTTAATTGTCATCATTTTTTTTATACGAATATATTCCTGTAACGGCTAATATGGAATATGTTAATTTGCATACTCAGCTAGGAAAATAAAGTATCAAAAATCCTCACATGGATATACAATAACACAAAGAACACTTTCTCCAATTAAACTTGATTTTGATAGGTTCATTTTTCCTTCAGGTTAACTTCAAGATGTTTTGCCCAGTCACACCCATATTCATTTACAGAATTTAGCCCTAAGCCAACACACATATAATTATTATTATTTCCTCCTACTTCCCTTTAAACTACTGTAAGCACAGTTTGCTTTGAAATGAGGTAGCTAATATTTTCTCATGAAGAGAGAATACAGTCCAGTTCTTGCTGCATTTCTTTTTTCTCTATTTTACACAGCACATGTGGTTCTTATGATGCAAGAAAGGAAGAGATTACTTTTCTCTTCTTTTTAATTAATCAATTTTGTCCCAAAGCAACAAGAAGAAGGCAAAGATAACCTCGTCAAAAGGTTTTTCTCTCATGACATTCTGAGTGGCAAGTTTCATTTTGAAAATTGCTTGGAATTAAAGCCTAAGTTAGTGAAACAGCCTTGAATCTTTATGAGTTTGGGTGAATTCTAGTTCACAACGCACATATAAACGGAGGTTGTGGGCTCATCTTGGTTCTCATTTGTACAAATCACAAGCTGTAAAATGGCACGCTATGAGCCACTGAAGCAGGCAGCTGAGGAAGGCAGGTGTCCTACTTCGGCTCCAGTCCTTGGTCAGCAGGCTCAGTGTATCTGCAGGCTCTCACCTCCCCCCCCACCCTCACTTCCTCAGTATTCCCCACTGCCCTTCTTAAAACAAAAACATTTTTGATGGATGAACTTGAGATCACAGAAGAAACCACCTGCAATGGTTAAAACTGGGCGCAGTATCTGACAACCATAAATTGCTCTCCTGGCTAATACCTTCATTAATAATAATGCTATATAAAAAATTACATGCCTCCCTGAATAGGAAGGTGTATTATCACACTGGACCAAGGCAAGAGGAAACTTTGTATGAAATTCCAAAGCCTTAAAGGCACTTTCAAAGCTGGAGTTTCTGTACTAAAGAAGAGAGTGTTGCTGTGAACTTCAGAGACATCGCCTACAAGACAACACCAGAGGGGCTTTCACACAGACATGTTAGAAATTCTGCCCAAACCAGCTCAGCACAAGACACAAGTAAACTGTAAATAGATAGCAATTCAGAGGGAGGAGAGAGAACAAATAGCCAGAGATATTAAGATAAACAATCCATAATTATTCAAATAGACTAAACATAAATAAAGCTGCATATGGATCTCTGTAGGCCCTCCAGGTCACTAAGGAATTAAGGAGGCAATTAACAAGGATTAAGACATTTTCAAGAAGCTGAATTTATTATTTGCATTTGTTTCCACTGTAGTGGGGGATTTGGAAGTTTATGGAAATTATGAGTGTGATATTATAAAGATAAATATTTCTCAAGATGAGTTACTGAATCAAGTTGAGAAAACCAAGTTCATGAAGTTAAAAGAATCCAGGAGTGTTCAGAAGGAGCTGAACTTCAGAACATAGCTGCTGGCAGGAGCTTGCAACTCTACTGTAAAAAAAAAACAGCAAGGGTGTTTCCCAAGACTAGAGAACTTTCCTGCTCCAAAATAGCAGTCATAAACAAACACAGGTAATGCAGACCCCAGGGCTGAAGGTGCATGCTGTGTACAACCAAGGACAAGGTTAATCTTGGTGAGCACAATCAAGCCAGCACAGCTCTGCAGTTGTGCTGCAGTATTCTCCCCTCAAACCTGCAGGAAAAGTCCCAGCAAATTAAGGAAGCTCCTCGTAGCAGAACAAAGGGTGATATTACAAATTGTGGATTAGTATCCTGTGTTATAAGTGCATTAAGCAATAGGAAACAAACAACTTCAATGCAGTTCTACATGACAACAGTAATTGTTACAACCCTGGTGAATTAAAGGCTAACCATTGCACCTTCCCATTGCCATTATATATATTTGCTCATTGTGAGGCTTTGTGAAAAGGCTGCCTGAACAAAAGGGGAACATTTGCCTTCAGGAAAGCTGGGTTCTCCTTGGCCACACTGCTCCCAGTATAATACCACCAGGTTGAAAGCTATCCCAACTGCCAGTGCATTATCTATTTTCATTTCTTACTACCACGCATAGAATTACACACCTTGCTGACTGTGATTTCTCTTTTGCTGTGTCATTCCTCCTCAGATCTGGCCTCCCTTAAGCAGAGCAGTTGACATGCAGCACAACCCAGGTCCAGGGCTGCTCTTCAGGGGATCTTCCACAATGATTTATAGAGGAGTGACAATGCATTGCTGAAGTTTATGCATGTTGCTAAGATTGAACAGCAGCATAAATCATGGAAGACAGCAAGTGATTCTAGTAGATCACACAGACACACCAGACATGTAAAATGAGGTCCTACATGTATGTAGGAGAAATGAGTGTTCCTTCATATGAGAAGGCACAGTTGTTTCAGGGAAGTTCAGTATAGCCCTCTGAAGACATCCCTCTCACTCTCTCAGTGGATGACACTTAAGCAAATTATTCACACTAGCTAATTAGATGGACGCACCACATTCCATTTCAGACCTTTGTATTTGGCAGGTTTTGCCCTCTATGTGGAGATCACTGCAAAACAATGTCTCTCATTTGTGTTATTGCTCTGTCATTTCACCTAGAGGTATAGTTGAAGAGATTCTGAGAAAGCTGATGGAAATAGCAGTATGGGTGACACTAGGTACGGTTAAAATGTGAAAGAAAATGGTTTGGATCCAGTAAAACACACATTTGCTTACACACAGCTCTCAACTCAGCCAGTGCCTCTGCCTTGCACAGCAGGGCCTCACAGGTATCATGATGAACTACCAGCCTCATCATTTCCTCCTCTCCAAGTATGGAAGTGGTACATAGCCCCCTTCCACTTGCACCCTGCCTTCTCCAGTTCACCCACCTGCTGTTCTTTCCTAGTCTTACATCCCTGCCTCTTGTTAAAACACAGAGGCACTGTTGTTTCTCTCCCAGGTGTCCAGAGGTGACGAGACTCTGTGCTGATAAGATGGTAGAATGGAAATTGTCAGTTCACTATGGATGTGATCAATGAAATAACTGCTATATCTCCATCAACTGGTAGAAAAAGAAACACAAGCTTTCTAGGGTGTTGTTGGTTTCTGGAGAACGAATATTCTGGATCACAGTCTGACTGTAAACCCTGTGCATTGAGTTAGTCAGAAGAACAATTTTAGATGGGGTTCAAGCAGCTTTGAAAGTGGTTGGTACTGAAGCACAACACCTCTTGGCACAACTCCTCTTGGCACTCCAATTGCCTGTGCTGGGCTGGATGTTCAAGGAAAGGGTCCTCTCCACACATCGTGCTACTGATGGTACAAGGAGTACGTGTGTCACACAACAGGCTCAGAGAGGAAGCCTTAGTCACCCAGGAATCCTGGAAGTGATCATGGGCTGGCCTTTAAGATTTCAGAATATCACCAGAGGAGGAAGAAGGTGGTCATAGCTGCAAGGCATGGCACCCACTGCTCCCTTTGGCTTTGCTGGCAGGTTAGTGCCATGCAATGGTGACAGCAGTCCCAACAGTACAGGCTTCACTCTGCTCATGCCACAAGTGTCAGTGGGAAACGTTGGTCACCAGGCAGTAGATCTAGTGATCTCCGTTCTTTGCATGCCTAAAGTAGATTACTTTTACACTGAGGTTGTGGAGTACCAAGCTGAGGAGTGATTTCTTGCTGGACTCTTGAGACTGTGTGTTCATGCAGGTCCTGGCTACTCTGCCCTGTCCTCAGCTTTTCATTCCTACTCCTTCCTCAACACCAGCCCTAGTCTCTTCTCATCTGCATGTCAGCTGGTTCAGGAAGTTAAGCTGTCAGAAATTAATCCTGCAAAGAATTGTGCAGCTATTTTACCTCCTGAACCAGCTTATTGCAAGGTCAAACAAACACTATTGCCTGCCCAAGGAGGAAGCTTAATAGGGAAGAGAAATAGGAAAACACAGTCAGAAGTGAGGATGGGATTGCAGTGAGTCCGATGAGGGCTGTTTTGAGTTGCCTTGGAAGCACAGCCTTAGGCACTGACCATCAAAACTGAGGTTGGTCCATGCATGCATATAAATCACAAGATCAGTACACAAAGGAGAAGCTGTGAGGTGAAAATCTCTCAGCCTTAAGGAATTTGGGCATCTCTTTGTTTAGCTGCCCTGTTGTTTAGGAGTCCAGGGTGACATCTTTAGGCTTAAGAATTTATGGTCTGTAGGGATTATTTAAGCCTTTTTATTTTTTGTATCTGCCCTTTATAGAATAGTGGAATTACAGAACCATAGAAGATCCTGACTTGGTGGGGGCCCACAAGGCTCATCGAATTCAACTCTTGGCTCCACAGATCACCACCCAAAACTCAAACTTTATGTCTGAGTGTGTAGTCCAAACACTGCTAGAACTCTGGCAGCTTGGGTCCACTCCCACTGCCTTGGGCAGCCTGCTCCACGCCCAACCACCTTCTGACGAGGAGCCCTTCTCTAACACTCAACCCGATCCTCCCATAATGCAGCTCCATGCCACTCCCTCCTGTCCTGTCGCTGTCACCAGAGAGTAGAGGTCAGCACTGCTGCTCTGCTCCCCTGGGAAGGAGCTGTATACTGCCATGAGCCCTCCCCTCAGCTCCTGTGCTCTGGGATGAACAAACCAAGGGACCTCAGCTGCTCCTCTAGACCCTTCACCATCTTCATAGCCCTCCTTTGGGTGCTCTCTGATAGTTTTATGTCCTTCTCATACTGTGGTGCCCCGAACTGCGCACAGGGCTCCAGGTGAGGCTGCATCATAATGAGGATCCACTGCTTCATGAGGAAATGCTGGAGGAGCAGAAAGGGGGGCTTTCTGCTACCTCCCATGAGCTTCTCCTCTGCCTCACTTCTCTGCTTATCCCTCTTTTTCCCCTCTTTTGAACAGACAGCTTCCCTCCAGGTACACAGCTCCTGCTCTGAGGAGAGACCTGCCAGAAGCTTCCAGGAGGGCAGAAAGTGCGAGCCACTTCCCCATGTGGGTGAAGGAAACTCACCCAAAAACACAGACTGGTAGGTAGAGGTGAAGAATTAACTGGTTCACATACGGAGGTCTCAAGGGGAAGGAAGAAGTATTCTGGATGGTTTACATCAGGGCAATAAGTGCTAATCCTCGGGGCAGTGTGTATTAGACCAAAGCTGGAAAACTTTCCCTAAACTTGCAAAGCAAAGGGCTTCCATGCAGAGTGCACTCAGCCCAAAGAACTTCCTGGTAACTCAGGTTATGGAGGCAGATTTTTGATTAGGATCCAACAGAGGATTAGAAGCTCTTTTAAGCATAAATTGTATTTGCAACTGTGTGAGTTAAGCAAACGGATACAAGGGAAATCAAACCCCACGCTTCAGGGCATAAACTGCTCTCTTGTGAGTCAGGATCAACCTTTTTCCTCTACGCACAGCATCTCGTAATTAGCTAGGTGCTTGCTGTGGTTTTGATTTGCTCTGAAGCATCAGTTACTGGATGCGGCCAGGGGCGGGTTGCTGGACTAGATAGAGCCATGATGTGTTTCTGTAGGGCAACCCTTTTGTTCCATGTTGGCAAAGCCTTGTGGGAAAGCTTTAGTGATTCATGTCCTCCGCAGCTCCTGGTCCTGCTGAATATTTGCCTCTCATTTCCATAAGCACCGAAGTCACTCTGAACCGCTACAGAAATAAAAAGGGAAAGTTGCATGAAGTGTTACTTATCTACAGGGTGCAGACAGCATTTATTTACTAAATGTAAAGATGCTTTCAGCACCCGCATAGGTCATTTTTGCAAGTAAGAAATTAGTTCTTTTCCATATTCCACTTCAGGCGCAGAGAAATCACATAACTTCCAGGAGAATTTGTATTTTGAAAAATACATGTTTCTGCGTGCAAGTTTGGGTACATATATACGTGAATATATATATATACATATATATATATATAAATACGAG
>VXAB01006983.1:8805-22161 GCA_013399175.1 Odontophorus gujanensis
TTTTTTTTTTTTTTTTTTTAAATAAATTCAGGAATGTGGGAAGCTGTGAAAATCTTTCACTATATTTCAATAATAGATGTGTAGAAATTAATCACTGATTATGTTACATAATAAATTAAGAGCTAGTGCCAAAGTCTGTGCTCAAGAACATGTCCTGCAAGGTCTGATTCATTGAGAAATAAGCACAACAAAACAGAAGTAACAACAACAAAAACAAAACAGAATAAGCAGGATCTTGAGGTCATTTGGCCCCTCTTTAAGAATGATTTATGATTTCAGAGGGGTAGGTATTTAATTTTTTTTTTCCTTGGTGAACTGAGCTATTGCACTCTGAAAGGTATGATGTGCTTGTGGGTGGTATGTATAACATTTTGACATTGCAGCTTTCTGTTCTCCACTTAAATGACAGTGTTCAACTTCTATGAATTATATATGAACTTAATGATGTGAAAGAGACTGTTCCTTAAATTTGAGATAAGTGTAGTCCCAGATCTCATTAGTGACTCAAGAAGAATTGAAATGCATGCTCAACAGAAATCTTTTTAAAATACATGAGATTTGTAATAACTTTAGGGATGGCAATTCAAAAAAAGTGACATTCAGTTTGGGAACTTTTCTATAAACAGTGCCTCATGAATATTTTATTTTCTCCTTCTGGTCTGACCTTACAGGAATAAATCTATTTTCTAGCCCTCATCAATACCCATGTAATAAGCACATTAAAGGAAGTATTGAGTGTACTTACCCAGCTGGCGCAGGAACCTGTTTCTTTGAATATATATATATATATAAATTCTTGTTTCTAGCTCCATTTTTCGCTTGTATCCCATAGTTCTATACACTTCTGTCTGTGATGCACTTTGGAAATGGAACACTATAGAAATGAGAGACAGGGTTGCCATGGCAACTATTCTTTTTTTGTTTTCCTCCCTTTTTGTTATAAAGTGTTGAAATGTGCTGGATAATACTGTAATCACCCACGCTAAATGAGTAAGAACTCTTACGTTGGATTGCACATCAGAATAATTTCACCTTCATTTTAGGATGTACTTGTTGCTTCTGCTAAAATTAGAAGTGTGCAATGGAGGTAGATGGATGCTATTGCAGTTAAGATTACCAGTGGTTTTTATTCTACTCTTTTCATGGTTTGTTGTTGTTGTTGTTGTTTGTTTAATTGCATCTTAATATTCTGTGCTTGTTTTCTAAGGCATGGTTAACTGCATCTCCTAGGGACCATAGCCCTACTGCATTCTGGCTATATTGCTGAATGACTAAGGTTTATTTCACATTATTATTTTTCTTTTCTTGCTTCATACAAAGACTGAAGGTGTTGCGAAGGTTAATATTGCTTTTTTTTTTTTCTCCTCCTGAGTAAAACTCATTTTGGCTTGTTCTGCTTGTGATGCACATGTACTGCAATGCATGTCTGTGCTCCTTGTGGTGCCCATGTGGCTGCCGGTCTGCAGTGAGACCTTTCTGCATATTGCAGTGTTCAGAACATCTCCACGTCTTGACGTTTTGTGAGGGATCCCAGGCAATTGTTTTTCAGTACCACAGTTTGTTATAAACATGAACTGTGTAAACTAAAGTAGGGTTGATATAGAAAGACACCATGACATACACAGTCCTACTATGCCTTACGTTCAATTACGTTCTCTGTTTATTTAATTCAAATTCTTATTTTTAAAACCTGTTCTAAAAATTTTGTTTTTATTTTTTCCCATTTTTTTCCCAGGGAGGCATTTTGGCTTGTATTGTGTATAAAACTGCAGGAGCATTAACAGGACTGTTTTTTCATTTTTTTGTAGGAGACCTCAGTGTTGTCTTACCTGAGTTTTCGGAAAGTAGTTACTGAAGTGTGGCACTGACACTGTGGTGTGTGAAAGTGATGCAGGGAACCATGCACTGTATGAGTGCTGGGAACTTAGAGTATTCACTCTGGTCCTGTAAGTGTGATGAAGACATAGTTAAAAGGATGATTATGGTGTATGTCAGATTCTTCCAGGGGAGTTTCCTTAAAACTGAGGCCTGGAGTACGACTGTTTTGTGTTTCTTATTGTGTTTTCCTCTTTTCTCAACACTGTAAGCTGTAGCTCTTTGTTCTGACAAGTAACTGTGAGTCAGCTAGAGAAGGATGTTAAACAATTGACAAAGTTTTTCTTTGTAAAGCGTCACCTTAAAATCCAAGAAGCTATCCCAAGTGCCATGTTCTCAGTGTTTATGACACTGGTGTGCACATGCTATGGACTGAGTGAGTCTTCCTTATTGCTCTCCTGTTTTTAACCATTGCATGTTTCTATCCTCCTGGCTTCCCACTTTGGTTACAAGTACTGCAGAACTGCAAATTCCCTTCTGCAGTGCATTTTTTGTCTATAGTTCAGTTGATAGCATGTAGAAGAACATTTGCAGTAGAAGAAAGAAGAGGCTGTGATTTCAGTCGGAGTCGGAGGAAAACACTTGTGATGAACTGGTAGGTACTACTTGATTTTCTTACACCTGTGACACCTTGCTGGAATTTTTAATTGAGTGCCATTGGAAGAATTCTGCCTTTCAGAGGTGTTAGGAGCTACACTGCTGGTATGGGCCTTTGGGATTCCTGGCAGATGGTGATGTGTAGGACCAGCACATGCTCTCTCAGTGTTGAAGTGTGTTGTCCACAGCACCATACTGGGCTCAAGACCTTTTCAGCTTTAAGATGGGAAGGCTGAGCAGGACAAGTCATGCTGTTTTTGGAAAAACAGTTGTTTCTGCTGTTCTCAGAGAATGTACACGGTACCCATGGCATTCAAATGATGAACAATTTAGATTGAATTGTATTAATCTTGTTGGTACAACAAAGGGTTGTAGTTTTCCATAATCTTAATGCTATAACTAGTGAAAAGAATACTGATTTGTTGCAGGGGCCATATGTTTGTCTATCAGGCCCCAGACTATGCTGACCCTTCCTAGGTGCATAAGGGCTGCAGACTGGAAGAGGTGGCAAAAAGCCAGGGCTCAGGGGCACAGGCTGGCATCGGTTTATTTGGGCAGGCTTCATCTGCCAGCCTTTATGAAAGGGACACCAGAATGGTTGATTGTTTGTCCTCAAATAGGCAGATGTCTGTGGTTTGCAGCTGCATTTGAGCATGACTTTTGGAGGCTGTGATTCCTTTTGGTTAAGAATCACAGTTATCCTAGTGGGCTTCCCGTGCTAGAACCACACAGCAGACAGAGGAAGATTGCATCCCTCCATGCTCCCTGTGCAATTCCACATTGTGAACAGGATGCCTCTTCCTCTGGAGCATGTTCTTGGGAAAATACCAGGAGGTAAGGTGCCTGGTTCTCTCCCAGCACTATTGGAAATTTCTGGTCTTCCAGTAGTGAGGCAGTGTCTCATCCCTGTACCCAGTGGACCTGTCTTTGGACTAATGCTCAAGAAAAGGGAAGGCATTGGTGCTTTCTCGGTGCGAGTTAAGAACTAGCCATCTATCCATCTGTAAAATCTCATAAAGCCAGGAACTTGGTCTGTGCTGGAACCATGTGCCTTTGAAAATAACCACCTTAATTTCAGAGGCAGGATGTCTGACCCAGCTTTCTATTGAGAGGGAGAAAGTAATGTCTATGCAGAACTCACCTTTCTTATTTCCTTGAAGCCAGTAATCAACCAGGTTGTATGGTTAACGTACATATCTTAATGGGTTGTAATGACGGAGGACTTGGTATGCTAGCTGAAGAGGAAGGACCTTTCTTGGTATGAGCGTGGCTGGTGGAGTGACTCTGATTTCTGCTGATTGTGTTTATGACTTAGGAAAGCCTCTTGACAAGTGGAAATGGCACTTTTGCCGCCAGTGTAGCTTGCTTCTGCTGGTGTTATTTGCTGCCCAGAGCAAATTAATGCAGCCCTGATGGAATAGAGTGCATGGTGACAGTGTCTTTGTTACCTCTGCAGCTGTTGGTGCTCTGCCTGCACAGTGAGATTTGGGAGGCCAGCTTTGGTTGAAGTCAGGAAATGAAGAGGGATGAAGATGAAGGGTACTTAACTGACCAGTGAAGGCCTTTAGTTCATCTGTCAGTTTAGGCTTACTGTAGCAGTCAAGGTGGAAAAACAGTAGGGTTTGTTGTTAGGTCCTGGAGTGTTTCCAGCTGACTGATAAGAGCCAGAGAACAGTCCCTGGTGTAGCATGGGGGCTTTGTAAGGCTGCCACAATGCAAGCAAGCCTGCTATAATCAAATCTGTGTTATTATGATTGACAATTCAGGTATGTCATTGGATTCATTTAACTGCTTTGTTATGCAGTGGCTTGTCTTGTTTTCACTTAGCTTGTTGCTATGTTATTTCCCAACAGCAAATCTGACGTACAAATGAACAGGAATTCAAATGTGCTGCCTCAAAATTGCAGAGCTCAGATGTTACAAAAACATTTATTTTGTATTTGTACCTATTTAAAGACCTTGCTGTTGTGTAGACTGTTTTGGAAACATAAAATGCTGCAAGATTCCCACTGTGCAGGGCGAAAATGCATTTTATCAGAGCATATGCTTGGAGCTCTGTTTAAAGCAGAGTCAGGTATGACTGATTAGTTGGTAAGACAAAGAGAATCATGGAAAGGATGTGGTGTGTACAAGTGATGAGTGAGATGTTCATTAAAAGCTGAGAAAACCCCAAGAAGTGTTTTGTTTCCTTGTGCGTTTTCAGAGGAAGAGATGCTCTTAAACCTTGACAACTTGAAACTTTCAGAGACTTTTCTGTTATTACCTTGCCGCTGTCTGAAGTATCTGGGCTGGCCATAGCCTCTAGTGACAGCTTCTATGGTGGCATTAACAAGCACTGCACAGCAGACTTCTGAACTTATCCTAGGTTGTGTTTTACCTAAGAGAGCACACCAGTATTGCATACAGGTCTTCACGTGTTTCTGCTAAAATGAGAAATAAGCTGGCAAGCCTATGGTTGCATCTAGCATTCCTTTCAGTGAATAGTGACAGTATTCAGACTGGCCTGTGGTCACAGTCCTAAACAAAAAAGCTCAATGTGTCTGTGTGGCAAGCTGTTACAATGAAAAAGTTGTATAATATAAAACTTAATCCTGCTAACTTCCTGCGTAAAGAGAATGATGCTTTCAAGTAAATCATGAAAATAACCTCTCATCCAGGAGTGGAAGTGCTCCTGTTTGTGCAGGCTGTCTGATACCTATGTGTGTTTTTTTTTTTTTTTTAAGAGTTTCTTTTTTTTGATGTCTTCTCCAGTCTAGGACTACTTAGCTTCTGGGCATTTCCTCAGAGCTATTGTCTTCTAATTATCAGTGGATCTCTCAGTCCTGCTGAGCAAAACAGCCTATTTGCAGGACCCAGGCTCACTGCAGTGGTGAGTGGAAAGGCCCCTAAATGATCTGTGGTTTTGGCCTGTGTCATGACAGGAACATGCTCTGGAAGAGCAGGAAGGGAGGAGGAAACAAACTACCTAATTTTGCCCAAAATAAAACTTTGCTTTGATTGAGTTTGAGTGACTTAGCCTCAGTTGTCTTGATGTTCATGTGCCCTTTAGATCTCACCAATTGTTTGGAAGGCAGAGACTGAGTTGTCTTGCATAACAGCTTTGTAACTCTTGTTTATTCCATGGCTTTGCTGGATTTCTTGCTTGTCTTGCTCTGTCCATCTATGGGCAATTACCCTTCCTTCTTCCATCATTTGAGGACACTGCAACTGCTATGCCTTCTGCATGGGACACTGTCTGCATATGTACTTTTATTAAACTGATTTGAGCAAGCTGAGTTCGATCTTCAGCTACTCTGAACCTATCTTTCTTCTCCAGCTACTCCTCAATACCTTCTTTATAAGCTACTGCGCTGAAACCTGGAGCCCTGCAGAGTTGGACTGAAATCTACACTATCCTTACAAACACTGGCAAATAAAACTAGTTTGGGAAAGCTTTCCAGCTCCTGAATTAAAGTAGTTTGGTTTGGTGATCCACCATAAGGCAAAGGACCCTTCTATATTTTAAGATAAACCCAGGGAAAGTGGCAGAACTGAATAAATATTTGCAGTTCCTTCCTGCCATTTTTCGTGTTTTTTTTTTTTTTTTTAATTCTAGCAGTGGTTGCAAAACAGCTCTTAAAAACAGTTTTTAAACTTGCTGAGCGGTCTCTTTTCAGAGGAGAAAGATAAGTATAACCATCTCAAAGACTAGATAAGATTTACCACTTCATGTTTTCTGCTGTGCTTTCTGCTCTGTCAGAATGTGCCCAAAGTAAGCCCCTTGGAACTGTTGAAATAACTACCACCTTGCCTCAATGTATGTCAGTTGCAAAGAGCAAGGAGCATAAGTGGTTCTTTAGGGCTTCAGTGTAGAGAGAGAAAAGTGTTGCACATGCATTGTAATAGGGGAGATTCAAGCACCAGGCTCCTAACAGCTGGCACTTTGGAGGATGTGGAGTGAGCTTTGTCCAGAGGCTGTGTAATATCTCCTAGGTGGATCTTTGTAGCAGGTTTTTCTGATACTTGTTAGCAACATGGCAGAGTCCTTTTAGTCGCTTCCTCCCAAATTATTCTGGAAAAATTAACATACCTCAGTTATTTCATTGCAGTTAACTCTGGAGCATGCCAGAAGTAGCATGTACTTTGACAAAAATAATTTTGACAGTGTAATTAGATGGTACAGAAGTAACACTCAGTCTCAACTCTAATCTGTGATGGTTTGAAATCACTGAGACAGATCTGTTATGACTCTTCTGTCTTTCTGTGTAAGCTGACATCAGTTCACAGCTCTGAGAAGACAGTTTGAATCCTAATGCTTCCATCATTGATTGTGTTTAGGGATGTCTTTATCTCTTCCTTCCTGGGTGGACATCTTCTCAGCGGTACACCACTTGAGAACTCTGAACTCCCACAGTGATTTGTTTTGATAGATGCTAAGGTTATTCTATTCATTGCTGAATTTATAGCATTATCAGGCTGGAGCTGGAGAATTTTTTGTAATTCTGAAAAATTTGTAATAGTTCTGTTTCTGGAGGGAGGAGATGCCTGTAGTTAGAGTAATAGTTGCAATATTGGCTTGATGTAGCGTACGCCACTTCAAGTACTACCTCTTCTGTCCAGTACAAAGGTTTGTAATAATGTCTATTTAAGGGATACTGGTGATGTTGGATGCCTCTTCAGTTCATCCAGTAGTAGTGCAGGCTGTCCTTGAGGTCCAGTGGTCTTGTGTTGTTTTTTTTTTTTGTTTGTTTTTTTTTTCCAGACAACAGCACGTGCTTCTGAAGGTAGCTACTGGGGACCTGTTAAGGTGGAAAAATAACATTTTGATTACAGATGAGTTTTCTCTGAGGTGTAGTATGGAATGATGACTTGAAAGCTGTGAAGAAAGGGGAAGAATCTCTGGTTATGGTGTGTTATGGTAAAGATGGAAGTTGTACAACCTGCATCTACTGCAGGTGTATATTTCTAAGTGTTCTTAGTTTTTAAAGTGAATACATAAAGCTTTAAGTCTAAAATATTGAGTGCAACACATTCCAGTTCTGAATAGAAAGAGTAAAGTTGCACTTGAGTTAATGGCTGAGGACTTCCTCCATTTTTCCCCATCTACTGTTTCATCTTTAGCAGGAGGACGTGTTTTGCTAGGTATTGTCTCTAACACCTGCTGTTGGACAGAAACTGTTTGCAATTTTAAACTTGTAGAAGCATCTTTTATTGTTTGTTTGTTTTCATCCTGTACATTTTTCATACATTCCGGAAAATGTAGGCGATGTTTCTTAGTCTGCCCACAGTGTGTACTGTGGTACATTCACAGAGGTGGAACTGTAGGCCCAGCAAGGGTGCCCAAGTGCCACAGTCAGTTGTTTGTGGTAAGCACAGCCTTTTCTTCATCTTGCTTTTTTGAACATCTGACTAGAAGTTAGATGTAACCAAAGTGCTGTAGGTGGGAAGGGCCTTTCTAGAACTGAAAGCTGGCACTGGGGATGTGTGAAATGCTGAAACAAAACAACACACGCTGTAGGCCAGCTTTTGGGTGGTCAACAGAAGCAATGAACTTGATCAAAGAGGGGAGTGGGTTCCTGACACTTGGTAGCATGAATGCTACTCAAGGTGCCCACCAGCACCATTAAAAAGCAGTAGTGAGTGAGCTGAGTGTATAATGCATACTAACTGCTGAGTGTTGCAGGAGACTCTTTGAGTGAATTAATTTTAATCTGAATTTTATTCCCAGTTGTGGAGTAAATGAAGGGGGAAAAATATTCTTACAAGTTGTTGAGCTTTGAGCAAACCTTTTGAGCGGACCAAACAATAAATGAAGTTAAAATTGTAGTAGTAAGTGTAAGGAAATATGAGCTCAGTGTGTAGTTGTCAAAGAGAACCTAGCTGAAAGCAACAAGTTATCAGGGAGAACCAGCTCTGTGCCATTGCAGGAGCTCAATGTGCATGCACTATGTGCAGCAGCTGGGTGCTGGCAGGTCAGTGCCAGCTTCGTGCAATGCCAGATATGTAAGAAGGGCTTTGCTCCCCACACCCTGAACACACCAGTGCTATCAAGGAGGTTTTATTTGACAAGGGAGTTATCTGTGTAACTCTTCTTCTGTAGGGGAGTGCAGTTTTCATGTTTGCTACACTCTTACGGATGTCAGGCAATACGTCCTATAAACCCTTTGAGACAGATTTCTTCCTAGTCTTAAATTTAATGAGATTCCCCAGAGAATTATTTATTTTCATTTAGTTTTATCTATATTCACATTCATGAGTTGAGTATGGGCTTTAATGCCTTGCACTTAGATTTTTCTGGAAATGAAAAATGTATTGTGTGCTGATAGCTGGGAAAACAGTCTTGAGTTTCTAGTCTATTTGTGGCTAAGCTAATGTTTGTTTTAAAGACCAGAATAAGCCATTTAGTCAACGGTCATTTAGTAATCTGTAACCATTGCTAAAAGATGGGAAGAAGCTTTGGCAGAGTTGCATCTGGATCAGGTAAGTGCAGTGCAAGCTATGGCACTTGTGCATAATGAAACAAAATGATTTCCCAAGTCACCCAGCCAATATTGAGGAGTTGTGTTACCACTTCACAGTGGGAAATGAACTCAGTCCACACTGTCTCTGTGACAGGAAGCTGACCAAGATGTCATGGTGCTTCTCGGGTGCCTCCAGGTACATGAGCTCTCTCTGTGTTGGTCCTCAGCCTGACCTGCCATATGCAACGAGAAGGGTGATGGTTCCTGAGTGAGTAGGGGACCATGTTCTGCAAAACCCAGGGCTCACACCGGCCAGGAGCACACAGCAAGAGGGAGTTGCCAAAAAAGAGGAGAGTGTTACTGCTGCTTGTGATGTGAATTTGGGACATAAATGGGCAAGAGTGGACTGTCAGGATGAGTCCAAAGTGCAGTGTAGAAACTGTTAGGTTAAGCCCTGATCCAGGAAAGTGTTGGAGGGTGTGGTTGGTGGAGGAATTGAAATTTACTTTGGAGGTGCATTTGTTAAGCTCAGACTGTGTGCCTGCTGAAATGAGAGGAATGCTCTTGGATACAAACACCTGTGTGTGTAGGTCCAGGGAGTCTTGTGTTAAATTTATAACACCTCCAGGAGAGAAGCCAATGTACTTCGGTCTTTGAACTGACTTTCCTTGATCCTCTCTGGAGAGCAATTTATCTTTTAGAGCTACAAGTGCTAAACATTTTCGTATTTAGCAAATGCAAAATCTGATACTTATAAATAAAACGGTTGAAGTTTTTTTTTAAAACAATGAAAAACTAGTAATTTAATTATTTATACATTTACACATTTTATTTCTAAAAGATCCCGGGACTTTAAATTATGTTAAACATCTCCTCAAAGAGGAAGCAAAATTAATTTTCAGAGCGTTACTGAATTCTACTCAAGTCTGTGGTCTGTTCACAAGTGGGAGAAGATAGTGTGTTGAATTTGGCATTTTATGATTCTCACCCAGCCCTCACTTTCATAGGGCACACTGATACATTGCTGTAGTCAGCAGTGGACAAAAGTGTCCTCTTTCCTTATTCCGCTTTTGAAACCTGCTCTGAATTCTGAAGGGGGGGCAGAGAGGGGGAAAAGGTTATGTGACAAAATGTAGCGTTTTAGAGATTGCAGTAGCCTTTGTTGTTCTAGTTACAGTTACACTATACTGCTCAGCTCCTGTCTCTTGCCATCCGAGGCTGGGAAGAAATGGTTTGCATCTCCATGCAAGTGTTTGTTGGAAAGCTGCATGTCCCAGTTTGTTGCCGTATGCTGCCTTTTTCTGCGACACCTGCTGGCCACCTGCCTTCTTGCTGTGAATTGCAAACATCGAATTTTTCATGTGGTTGGAGTCACCAATTTTTGGGCAGCAGAGAGTGAAACAAAAAGGACGAGTTGTCAAATGTGATTGCTGCTGTACGCCTGAATGTAGCTAGGTGCTGAGAATGGTTGCTCATTACTGAATTCAAACACTCAAAGAAAACCTCTTCCTGTAGAACATCCTAACCTCTTCCTTTCCTTTTAAATGTTGGTGGGGTTTTTTTCCCTCAAAATTTTGTGTCTTCTGAAACTTCACAGTGTCTTTCAGCTTGATTTCCCTGGTCAAAGATCACCCCTTAAAATTACCTGACCTCTTCTGGCTGTCAGAATTTCCAGGTTGAATTGAGTTGCCTTGCCTTTCTAGCAGTACTGAGGTGCAGATATTGTTTGTGTTTCCTCGTGGGTTGTTCAGTGTTGTTTTATTCTGTGAGGGAGTGTGGAAACTAAAAATAGTGTCTTGTAGGAGTTAGCTCAACAGGACAATAGTTTTATGGGACGGGGAAAAGAAGTGTGTCCTCCCTGCTGAACCTGAGATGTGACAAGCAATGGAGAGCCTGCTTCAATTCTTCCCTTAAAATTTTAGGAAATTCCTTAAGCGTTGGCTTTATCTGTGTGTTATCAGTCACATGGTTCACTTAGCCAGGTTCAGCTAAGCCTCAGGCACTGCTGTATATCAGTTGGAAAGGCTTCCTACAGAAGTGGTTGGGGATTGTTTTCCAGTGGTTTTGGATGTGGTAGAAGGCAGTCTGGGTAGTAGCTGGCAAGCAGCTTTTCTCCTGCATACGTGTTCCTGCTGGAATAAATTGACCCTCCTGCAAGCCTGAGCAGCAGTGTTGTGGATACCTGGAAAGACAGTTCCATCCAAATTCATTCATAGTACGAGTGTGACGAGAATTTACCACTTCATTGTAAGGTCTGACCAGTTTTGGGGGCTGGAGATATGTCTTTCCCCAAATAATTACCATGTTCTTGGTTTCCTCTGTGGTGAAGTGCTCTGTGCTTATTCATGTGACATTTATATGTGTTGTATATCTGCATTTTCTGTTGAGAATCTTCTTTGTCACCTCTTTGTCCATTTTTTCTGTTCCTTATCTGTACCATTGAGTCAGGCATGCCATCAACCCTAAATATAGATGTGATGCTTCATAGCAGCAAACTGCAGGTTTTGATCTCCTCTCTTCCTGCTCCACTTTTCATTGCTACATTGGTCGCAGTGTTGAGCCGCCAATGATGAATGTCTGACTGCAGCAGTGTCTTGCAGTGCAGTTTTTTTTCCTGTCTTGCAGACTGATGAAAAACAAATATCAGCCTATTGCGCACATTAAAATGTGAAAGAGGTCAATTTGTGTCATCAAAAAGAGAGGTTATTTGTATGGACTGGCAGTAAACCATGTAAATAGTGGACCTGCATTAAGGTTGTTGTGTTGGCATGTAAGAAACAGTGAAATCAGAAGGAAATGAGCTGCAGAAGGGAGAGGAGAAGGAAATGGTCTGTTTTTGATAGCAAGAGTAAGTGCCATAAGTAACAGCAATGTAAGTACACTGCATGGGGTGGCAGAAGGGAAGCTTGAGACAGGTTGGATTTGCTGCAGTTGCTCTTGAAACTCAAAATGATGCTGCAGGCTTCTGAAAAGCAGGGGCATGAGAAAAGCTTCCTTTGTATGGTGGCTGTTGCTGCTCACAAATGAGAAGTAGTGGGAACGTACTTCCCCATGAGCTGTGTATGTTTGTACTTGAATTGGAAGAGTCATTGTGAAAGGTGGAGGACTCTAAATCCATCATTGCGTGGCAGTTAGTGTGAGGTTGTAAGCATGAATAAAAGAATCCCTTCTTTCCTGTGTGAACCATAATATGTAAATCAAATCCACTCTATGAAGCTACAGAGGATATTCCCATGAAAAATGATACTGCAGATGCCATTTTGTTAAAATGTTTGGAATCGCACAATCATTTGAGTTGGAAGAGACCTTTAAAGGTCATCTAGTCCAGCTTCCCTGCTATGAGTAGGTGTGTCTGCAGCTCCATCAGCTGCTCAGGGTTCAACCTGACCTTGAATGTCTTAAGGGACAAGACACTCAGTAAAGCCTTAGTGGAATTCTAAACTTCTTCTGAAGTAGTAATACTAGCAATAGTAGTAGTAATGTCTAAGAAGATACTCTTGACTTTCAGAGCTGTGCATAAAACTGGTGACATTTGTCTTCTTCTTCCATTACAATCTGTGTGTACCAGTGCTGTTTTTCCTCCCATTTATTCCTGACACATGCACTTCTAGTAGAGTTTGCTTTCAGATGTGTCCATCTACTTCGACTACATCAAAGACTTATTTTGGACAATCAACTGCTTAAAGTCTCTCTTGAAAATCAAGAAGTCATTTTGATGGTTATGTAAGAGAGTGAGAGGGAGGGGGCTACTGCTATCTTCTTTCATTTTCTACCACTGGTGTCTTGGTAACAAAGCTAGCTGGAGTTCATAAGCTGCAAGAGATATGACAGTTGTGTACATACTCATAGTTAGCGGGAAGTAAATGTGATTTAAATTATAAGTTCCCAGTTGTGTTTCACCACATATGATTTTTTTTTGTTTGTTTTTTTACCGCAAACGTCTGATCTTTATGAGAGAATTAATCACTGTTCTCTTTTGATTTCCCCAGTTTGCAACTTCATGTCCCATGAGAAGTGCCTCAAGAACGTCAACATACCTTGTTCATGTATTGCCCCCAGCCTTGTAAGGGTGAGTACACAAATACTGTTATGTCTCATGTCATAATGGCACAAATTTATCACTAAGTAATATGTGTAGTACACTTGTGGCTTGTTAATGTTGTAATACTTAAATCAATTGTGTTAGTCATCACTAAAGCTTTTACTGCTGCTTAGAGGTGAAGATCAGCATTTCCTTAAAAACTTCCCTGCTACAGGCAACTGCAGACAGTCTGTCTTTGAAGAGCAATTATTTGCATTCTTTAACTATTACTAGACATTTCAAACTGTGTCATTACCTGGAAGTATCACAGTAATGGAGTGGGATGACTGATGGCTATCAGTACTCTCAGGAAACCATAATGTGTATATCATACTTAAAGAACACTGTATAACTCCCCCCCCC
>VXAB01006983.1:22203-45623 GCA_013399175.1 Odontophorus gujanensis
TACAGTAATTACATCTTACTGGGAAAATCTGAAGTTTCTCTGCCTAGTGAAGGGGTGTTAGCAGGTACTCTGGCCAAGTGTGTCGCAACAAAGGGGCTGTCTTGCTTCTATTGATTATTGATATTAAGAATTTTCTTATTGTGCCTAGAGAATAAAGTCTTTGCATTAAACACAGGATTTTTAGATGTCCTGCAACTTGTTCTCCCACCTGACTTTGAAAGAATTGTATTTGAAAAAGGATCTAAAAGACTGATTTTGAAGATATTAATAGTATGCAGCTGTAGTATTAAGAAACTAAAATGAGGAGAAAATAGTGTTCTCTCCACCTGGGAAGGGGTGACAGAATTACAGAATTGTAGGGGTTGAAAGGGACCTCCAGAGATCATGGAGTCCAACCCCCTGCCAAAGCAGCTCCCTAGCCCAGGTTGCACAGGTAGGCGTCCAGGCGGGTCTGGAACGTCTCCAGAGAAGGAGACTCCACCACCTCTCTGTGCAGCCTGTGCCAGTGCTCCGTCACTGCACTGTGAAGAAGTTCCCATGCACATTTATGTGGAGCTTCCTATGCTTCAGTTTGTTCCCATTTTTTCTTGTCCTATCACTACACACTGCTGAAAAGAGTCCAGCCTCTTCCCTTTGCCTCTCACTCCTTAGATATTAATAGACGTGGTTCAGATCCCCTCTGAGTCTCTTTTTTTGAAGGCTGGGTAGACCCAGGTGTCGGAACGCCGGGAGACAANGCCACCAGGGCACACTGCTGGCTCATGGCCAGCCTGTCATCCACTGCCAACCTGTTGAAGAGGGTAGAGGGGGAAGGAAGCAGGTGAGAACTTCTTATAGAAGTGGAAACACATTACAACTACTGTAAGGAGCCATGTGCAAATGTCACATGCAACACTGTAAAATCAGAATGCATAAATTGTGAACATTTCAGACCTCCATGACTAAAAGCACAGTTAAGAGATATTCACTGTATAGATCTGCAAACTTATGAAAGGAAGCTGCATTACCTTCTTTGTACACAAAAAATCATGGTCATAGGTTTGTTTGCATTGTGGAAACCTGGTTAGAGGATGAGAGGTTTAAACAGAACATAACTATAATTATTGGAAGTTAGCCAGTCATTTTATGTAATGTGCTTTGTCTTAGATGTTAATGCAGTTCAGTCTTTGCTACACACTTCATCTTCCCCACATACTTTCATCTTGGGATGTCTAATTTAGATTGGCAATAAAAGGAGTCTGATGCTCAGAATGTTGCCAGTGATAATAATGAGAAGTGTTGCTGTTAGTCTTAGAACCCACAACAAAGGGATGTAGAGATAGAGACAAATGCTATTACTAAGAGTTAGCATCTATTACTGTTTCAGTATGCTGGCACTCAGTCATTGTAGCATGGGAAAAGGAGTGATGAGTCAGAATATACAGAGATCTTTGCAGGAGTGGTACATAGCCAGCTGACAAGCATTCATTTTTTTTCAGACTTTTAAATACTTGTCATTGTTTCTTTGGTGAATTTGCTCCAAATTTTATTCAGTGTTCTAAATAATATTTGTTGCTTTGCTTTTGCTTGGTGAAAATCCTACGTTTAAACATTGCATCAGTTGTGGACATCAGTTTATGCTTTTTTTTCCCTGCCAATCCCTGTTCTCTACTTGTCCATCACATATATTGTATGCAATTGTGGGTATTTTTTTTTTTTTTAATTCAAATATTCTTGCTGTTCAAGTGGAACATCTGAGTGCTGATGTCTGTCCTCAAAGCTGTTGGCAGTTTAGTATTGCTGCACTTAGCCATAAAAAATCTTGTGCTGAAATCTGTGTTGGCTTGTAATGATTATGCATAAAAAGCACTGGACTGTCCAGACAAAAAAGTGCAGACTTGTCCTCCTTGAGATGATCATCCCCCATGGGACATGTTGTTACACATGCAGGCTCTGCTGAAGTAAATATCAAACTGAGCACTTGGCTTCAGAAAAAAAGAATAAAAAACAAATGATTGTTTGTAGAATGTGTGCAGTTAGTTTTTTTTTCTCTCCTATCAGATAACTGAAATCTGTCTTTTTATGGAAAGATCTGATTTAGAAGGAAGCATGAATAGGATTTTGTTTCTGATACTTTCTTATAGCATGTTATTATTCAGTGTATTACAAGATGATTATAATTTTTTTAATCACAGATCTCATCTAGAGAAAAGGGCAGTTGTTGAAGCTCATCGTGCTGTGTGTCATTCGATACTAAGCCAAACTCAAAGAATAATTTTTCAGTAGACAAGTCATGGAAACTTTTAATTCCTTAAATCAGGGCTTCCTTCCTGGGGTCAGGTAAGTGCCCTCAGGGTCAAAAGCATGCCATGTCTGCATCCAGTCTCAGATAATTCTTGATGAGTTCACTCTTAAGGCTGCCCTAAGGAGATTTTTTCTGCACTATTGTTAATCTTTCCCACTTCCACTTACTGTTCCGGATCGGATCCAGGTCATGGTGTTTCAAAATGAAATGTCACAGATCTGTCTTCTGTACACATTTGTGTTTTTATGATTTGCAAGGGAAATGATTTCTTTCACTGGTGATATCTCTGCAACTCTTTAAAGTTCAGACTCTTCTTCCTATGTTCTCGCAAGTATTTGCCTACTCTGAGGCATCTGTTAGAAGAGAAAAATCTAAACAAAAGACAAAATGACAATGAAAACAAAAGCTGAGTGGGTGTGAAATGCGAAGTTTCCTTTGTTAGGTCAGAATGAGTTAGAAGTTTTTTACCTCTTAAATTTACTGTATATGTGTGAGGGAGTGTTTTGTATATAACTATACTTTTAACTGGAAATGATAGTATAATAAAAGCAGTTGTAGTAAAATGAGGCATTTGTGATGGTTGTTTTTCTGGATGGATGGATGTTTTTCTCGCTGTATGGATGCATTGCTGTAATTGTTTCTAAACACTTTCACTTCAGGAAGGGCTGATAGACTTTTCAAAACTTCTTAAGAGCTTTTCTTCTTACAGCCAGGTTGTCTGGAGTGGAAACATTCTGATTTAGGTCATCAGCTTCTTGTGAAGATTTTAATGCTAGAAATAAGCTGTGGCTTGTGGTTCAGAGCTTGGGTGGCAGGTGCATTCACAAGTTTTGTTACTGAATGAGAAGATTATGGAGCTCACAGAGGTGCCTGCTGGAAGGGCAGGCTTGCTGACCAGAGCCTCTCCCTTTGGGTGCTGTGTTCTGCAGTTGGCTGTGTGGTGATCCAAGTTCCTAAGTTTCCCATAATCTGCTAGAAAAGTTGAAAATAGCAGAGAATGAAGATTGCTCTGGTTAGGGTAATGACACCGATTACCCAACACTGGTAAGCCGCTCTGAATTGAGCGCTTCATTCGTAGTAGACATTCAACAGCAGCATCCAATTCTTCTGGAGATGGAGGGCTTTTATTTTGTGATTCAACCTCTATTTCTCTGATTTTTTTTGTCTCCTTGCCTCTTCTTCCATACTGAAGAAGCAGTAGGGAGGCCCCAACAAAATGGTTAAGATCATCAAAATGGCAAAGATTGTCTTCTAAGGTCTTTTCCAACCTTGGTGATTATATAATCAAAGTTTTTTAAACTGCTTAACCTGCATAGTAGTTATAAACTTCCCTCGGTCTCATTCAGCTGTCAGAGAGGTCTGATGGATTTTTCTGTCATTGCTTCAGGAGAACAGAATCCTGTTTTAGAGAATCATTACAGCAGTTGCAGGTGTTAAAGTTGTACTTGGGGAAAGTGCTTCAGTGAATTCTTGGTTGAACGTTTTCTGACTTATCAGACTTTGTACAAGACAGGCTGAAATGCAATATTTGTAAATAAGCTGGTTAGCATACTGTTGTTAAGTCTCATCTTCAAATTATTGTGTGCTTGACCTGCATCTGTCAGTGGACTTTTTGCCTCCCCCCCCCACCCCCCCCGTTTTTTTTTATTTTTTCGGAAGTGCTTTTGGAAGAAGGAGGGGAGGAGATAGATCTGTAACATGAAATTAGAAGCAAAAAATGAATGCTTAATATTTTTCTTACTTTTTATGAAAAATATTTGCATGGAGAAAATTCCTTTTTATTCTTCCCCTTTTGTTTGCTGGCAGTGAAGAGGCTTTGTTAGTGATCTGTGGGGCTTTTTCACCTGCGTGATCTGCTACAGGAAACCTGCTTTCTCAGGTGGACTGGATTCAATGTTATTTCCACTACTGTTGTGTGGTTCTGGGATTCTGTGTCTATCATAGCAATGGCTGGACTGCAAACTGATCTAATTTTGCCCAGGAGTGTGCTATATGACCCTGACCACCTTCTGCAAGCAGGTCTGACGTGCTCAATACGTGGCCCATACCTGCATTGTGATTCAAGTGCAATTGCCTGGAGCATGCCAACCACATGCCATAATACAGAAGCCAAATAAGGTGTAAAAGTGTTTATGGTAATCCTTTCTGTGCCCCACGTTTTCCTGTTTTTCTTCCCCAAAGTGATAGCCAGCCACCGAGGTAAAAGGGGAGGGCTGGCACTCCCTAGTTCGTGAACTGCAGATTGCTCACTGCAGTAGACTATGTTGGTGCTAGCTGACTGGTAGCTTAAACACTCCCAGAATAACCCCATGGCTGTATCAGTGACCCTTCAGATTGAGGCTGTATGGGATGTCACTGAGTTTGTTTCTTCTAATTTGAAATGCTTATCTTAATAACAGTTAGTTTGCACTGTAGCAGTAAAAGCAAGGAGTGATGGTACCTTGCATATTGGCTTCCCTTTCCAGTGTGAGAAAAGCTACTACGAGAAACTGTTAATTGCAGTGCCAAGTTCTTACACGGATCTTACTTCATCACAGAAGTACAGTGGATTCCTGATTTGAAATGGTATGAAGTTTGCTGTACATTTTTCATCCTGAAGAGTCCTTGAAGGCTAATTTGCATATGAGTAATTAATGTCAAATGTTCTATCTTGGACATCTGTGGCATGAAGAAGTGGCTTGTGGATATATAGACTTCAAGTGAGTGAAATGGCTGTCTGTGGTTACTGAGCAATAATAACTGAAAAGATGCTAATACTGGGAAGGTTGAGTCACGAAATTAGTTTCTCTGAGGGAGAGAGCATGGTCTTTATGCAGCTATCAGAAGAGTGGACATGGATTCCAGTCAGATCTGAACATGTTATAGAGCAATGGTCTGGGTGTCGTAATGAACCCTGAAAGCTCTGGATGAGGTTGTAGTTTTCTACTATACAGATGTTCTTGTTTCAGGAACACCTGCACATTTGGATTTTTATTGGCAATGTTTCTGGTACGCTGTAATAGTCCTGTATTCTTGTTCTATAGAACAGTCCACAAAACATCTCTGTTACTAGCCTTGTGAGCAAATTATGAAGTAATTTGCTTCCAAGTTAATTTTGCTTATCTTAAAAGTTCTGCAGTGTTGTTTGAGCTGAAAGCTACTGACTTCAAGTTGAATTCTCTTTGTCCAGCCTTTGGAGGTTCTTGTGTTTGTATCTTTGACTCTGTCCATGACCCATACAGTTTAGGTGGTAGCTGGGCTGTTCTCTGCATAATGATTGCGTCTCAGTGTAAGAGCATGTTAAATTGATAACTTGCTGTTGTCCGTGTGCATGATGCCCTATGGCATTTCAAGATGATGAATAAATTTAAAAGATTCCTTGCCATGTTTTTATTCTAAAGTTCATAGTAGTTTTCTTGCTGGAGATGCCTTTGTTGCTGTTCCTTGTGGGAACACAAGAAAGTGTATTCAGAGCAGAAGCTGTGGAGCAAGATAAACAGCATGAGAAAGGAAGGCTGAGAACCAAGGACATTCCAGAAGAAAAGGAAAACAAGTTCAAGTAAGCTGTGTGATGGCTGCATAATAATGGCCCTGATTGGAGGAAGAACTTGTGGCTTGGGATGACTCATGACCCCAGTTGGATAAGCGCCTGTATGCACAGTTAAGGAGTGTTTGGGGAGTATTTTGTTGACATGTAAAGGCGGGTGAGAAAGTTGAAAAAGAAAGCTTGTGAATGTATATAAGGGATGTTAGAATCTATAGTAAATGATTTAGATTGTCCATATCTGAGTCTGTGCCTCAGACGCTGCAGTTCATATGTATGATGCAATTGCATGGTTTTGTGCTCTGCACATGCACAGATTGCACTGAAGGGATAGGAATCAGCAGGCTTTAGATTTCTGTAGAATCAAATTTCATTTCTAGCTGATACAAACTTTTACAGAAATGTGTAATGCTCGTGCTTTGGATTTCTTGCCACGTGGCAGCAAACAAAATAGGGACTGGGAACATCCTGTACAAGATCATCCTGGAGGTTATGCTGGAGTGTTAGCATTATACTTTCTGTTGATGGATTTCTGATCAATACTGTAAGGGCACCTAGATGTCACTTAGTGGTATTGCTAGTAGAAATTTTCTGCATCTTTCTCTGGAAATTGATTTTAGTGGTTTGCATAAAGTAATTTAAGGAGCTGAGCTGAAAAAGAAGTTTCAACTCTCATCAATTATTAATGTAAGCCCCCTTCTGTATCTGTAGTTTGCTGCGCTTGTACAGGTGAATATAAATTAATGAATTATAGATAGTATTTCATATGCTGACATGCTGCCTCTCCAGCTTTCCCTGTCTGAAGAGTTTGATATTGTTTATATATAGGGTGCTTGGAACTTCTTCTACAACAAAAATGATGTAGTGAGCTGCTAGGAAAAACAGTGTGTGGTTGATCAGCTGGCTCATTATGTTGTACTGGCTCTTCTCCATATTTTTTTTAAATCATCCCATCTCATTTTCCAGCAGGCTCAGCAATAGTTTTATACATACAATTAGTAGAGCAAGTTAGAAGGAGCAGTCATAATAATCAAAGGTTTTTTGACTTGTTTCTGAAAGCAAGAAGTTGAAGGAAATTTTTCTTTTTTCCACCCAAAGTTTCAGTCAGTTTTGGCACTGACTCAGGTCTTCAGAGGATCGTCACCAGTGTTTGAATAGAATTTAGACTACAGAATTTAGACTTGTCTTTTTTCCCTTTAGCCTTCTAGGTAAGTATGATCAGGCCCTGGATAAGTTTGTCTCTTGTCAAAGTAGAGTCTAGCAGTCTTTCCCAAAATAAAAGCTGCTTTGCACAAAACTTTTTTGACCTATAGAGTATCGTCCAGTTAACTGTTCTTGCTTATTAAACACTATGGCAATAATGAAAAGCCTGCATTTCTTTGCCAATTGTAAGATAAAATAACCAGACTCAAGGTAGGGAAAGTAAAGATTTAAATTTCAAACACTGGTTGTTGAAAGGATTGTGAGTTCATGCTGGGTGTCCAGAGCACATTATTGAGCACTCCAGAGCTAACAAAGGTCTCTCCTGATTAATGTATTTATTAAACTTCCAGCGATATTCTTCTCTTCTCATGTTACATCTGGAAAAGTTTTATCTTGCTTTATTTACTGTGCATGCTCCAAGTACAGGGTTGGTTAGCATAATTGTGCCTGTGCACGTAGATACAGAAATACAAGTGGAAACTAGGCCTTCATAAGTGGAAGGGACATTTTAGGTCTACAAATTCTGTTTCAGGACGTGACAGATTTACTGCTAGTTTTTCACAGGAAAACTCCGTAAGGAAAATGCTCAAATCCTTCTCAAAACATTGTTTGCTTATGCATCGGATAGGAAAAGATGTTTGTGGCTATGTGTATCCTAAGTCACTATTTCTTATGCTTTTTCTGGGAATGACTGATTATATTTCATGCTTAAAGATACCGTCTGTTAGCCCTCACAAGATTTTTTCTTCTTTCTGTGATGCAAGAGACAGAAGATAAATCAGATATGCTTGTCAGGAAGGGCTTATGTGTTACAAAATACAGAAGTTTAAAAATCCTGGAAGTTACTTACCTAAATCACAGCGCAATTTTATTGAAGTTATTTGAATTCTGACTTCTTAAAGATGCAGTTCTGCTTTTCGCTTCTAATGTAAATGTCAGTTTTGACAAAGATATGCATCTTGTAGGAATAGTGGTCTCTTGACCAAGTATAATGCTCAAATATATTCCTTCAGGGAATCACAGAATGCATTGTGGCCACATTCATCTTTTAGAAACTCTCTTGAATGTATCTTCAGAATGTTTTGCCTGAGGATATATATGTATTCAGCAATTATTGGTTAATGGTCTTCGATTTAATTTGGGTTGGAAGGGACCTTAAAGGTCATCTAGTACCAATCTCACTACCATGAGCAGGGATATCATGTTAGTGGTTATTTTTCTTCTTTCTTCCATTATCTGTTTCTGCTCCAAGTGGTACTGTACCTTCCAGTTTTTGATACGGACTATGGCAGTACCGAGCTTTTGCAAATCGTCTCGAACATGTCTTTAGGGTATTTTGTCTAAGAGTGTCCATGTGCAACTATTACAATTTAATGGTCTTTGATTCAATTATGAATACTCAAGAGATCAACTGAGGTTTCAGGTAAGTTGTTTGACTCAACACAAAGGAAGTCTTAGCATTCATGGCGCTGTGAATCATCAGAAAGCTGACTGGCACTTAAAACTGTATTCATTTATTTATATAGTTATATATAATATTTGTTCTCAGGTTTACTTAAGTACACATTATATATACTGTTTTGCCCAATAGAACAGCTTCTGTAAGCTGTAAATGCCGTTCTGAAAGCTGCAGTTTATGATGTTTCATTTATTCTTTGACAGGTTCCAGTTGCGCACTGTTTTGGGCCACCAGGACATTACAAAAGAAAGTTCTGCACAGTGTGCAGAAAGTCACTGGAGTCACCTGCCTTTCGATGTGAAGGTAAATTAAAATGCACAATTTGTGTGACCATCCAGTAATTTCTATGTCATCCAGTAATGTATGCTTTGCATACACTGCTTATGTGTATACATGAATGTGTGTATGTATCACAGAATTGTAGGGACTGGAAGGGACTGCTAGAGATCATGGAGTCCAACCCCCCTGCCAGAGCAGCTCCCTAGCCCAGGTTGCACAGGTAGATGTCCAGGCGGGTCTGGAATGTCTCCAGAGAAGGAGACTCCACCACCTCTCTGTGCAGCCTGTGCCAGTGCTCCGTCACTGCACTGTGAAGAAGTTCCCACATACATTTGTGTAGAAATTCTTGTCTTTCAGTTTGTGGCCATTTTTTCTTGTCCTATCGCCACACACTGCTGAAAAGTGTCCAGTCTCCTCCCTTTGCCTCCTACACCTTAGATATTTATATATATGGATCCCTCTGCTGGACTCTTTCCAGTGTTCCCTATCTTTTTGTACCAGGGAGCCCAGAACTGGACACAGTACTCCAGGTGAGGCCTTACCAGGGCAGAGTAGAAGGGGAAGATCACCTCCCATGACCTGCTGGCCATGCTCTTTTTAATGCACCTCAGAATACCATTGGCCTCCTTGGCCACCAGGGCACACTGCTGGCTCATATGTATATGAACCCCTATATATATGCGTGTGTGTGTATACATATACATACATACTTATATGGCAATAATGCCCTCAACTGTTTCTTAAGGCTTTGATAGCCATTCATTGACAATGGACATCTGTACATTAGATTTAAGGCACCACAGATCTGTAGCATTGATGATGTATTGCAAGTCCATGCGAGAGATGTGCAAAGAATGATGAGCTATTATGGTAAAAACATCCTCTGTTGAAATAATTCCGTTTTCCAGTGGGAGCTTTTGTTGCACAGAACTTCAGGTATTCCTGTTTCCGAAACCTTCCACATTCTACAAAAGAATGGAATATAACTTTGTGTATTAATGGTCTCTGACGTCTGTTGCTCTCAATGGGAATGAAGTGCCTTTTGTGGAAAGTAACTTTGATTATCAAAGAGGTAGTACTCTTTGTGTTCTGCCATAAGTTCTCTTAAAAAAAAATAAAAAACATAACTCAGGAGATCACTTAAGCACCATGATTTCAGGATACATTGATTTGCAACGAATGTTGTCACAAATACTTCACTGATTTTGATGTGAGGCAACTCCTTAATTCTCCCCTGACACTTTTGTCTTAAGCTTCTATTGATCTTTGTTATGTTGATGTTGTGAGGTTGAATAGAATGTAGTGTTTTAAGTGAATGCTACCTGTGAACTGTTTTTTTTCTTGCTTTGTTTTGTTTTGTTTTAAAAAGTTAAAAAGTCTCCTGAGAGGCTTTCAGAATTGGTCCTGTGCTGCAGATAACATCTTACTTGATGTGGTCACTTAGGTCTAAGTGCACGTGTGAGGAAAATGTTTCTCTTTGATCAGAGAATTTAGACTTTAAATTATGCTGTGTCTTTTAGCTTCTGCTTTTATCTGGTGAGTTGCGTAACAAACCTAAAATTTATTCTACTAACAAATTGAAATCTGTCACTTAATATAGTTATCATGTGAGCAGGCTGCTTTAGTGAGATGGTCAAGGAGCTACAGATACCACCGAGTCTTTTCCCATGACCTGTCATAATTAGCTTTTGAAACTGGTGTGGGACATGAAATAAACCAAGAATTTGAAAAGAAAATTTCCTCTAGCTATGTCTTCTTAACTCCTGAAAATAGCTTTAACTTAGCGGTCTGTTTTAGTTCAAGCTTTCTAAATTTTGCCATCATCTTCTTAAAATCTTAATTACATTATATTACCTTTGTATGTGTTGCAGGTGAATATATTTTTTTCAGAGGTTTCCAAGCAATGTGTGAAATCAAGTTACAATTAGGTAATACAAATGGGTAGGCATTTTTTCTAGTTTGTTGAAGATTCTGAATTGTGTTCTGTGGATTCAACAGATTTTGTATTTTTTTTTTTGCACGGTGTGACTTTGCTTTTCCATGTTCTGAATACTAGTAGCTCTACAACTTTTTTGTTTCTTTCACTTCTCAAAAATGTAGTGCAATCGAGATTAATAAAATGTAAAAAAAAAAATAAAATAAAATCCTTCATTTTCTCCCTGAAAATGCTTTTTAGAATTTGTTTTAGAACTCAGCTTTTAAATACAAATGTAGATGTTAGACTTGCTTCCTTTTTTACTCTTTTGTAGTGACTGTGCTTAATAGTATATGTCTGCTGTTGGTTATATGTTCTCCTGTGACACTGAGATTTAACTAATTTATCTTGGAAAATTTTGTGTAACTAAGACAGAAAGTGCTAGCAACTTAAAATTACATTTTCTAAGCAAATGACTGACATAATTGGTTGTACTTTTAAAACAATTGACTTAGGTTGCTTTGCTCTCTCCATGCCTTGCAGTATCCTTTTTGGTTTCTCTTTGTTTGGTTTTTGTGGGTTTTTTGGGGAAGAAAGTTATCAGACAAGTACTGTTCACTGTGTGCGTTTGATAGGGCATCTTTTTTCAGAAACTAGCATATATATGTATGTTAACTCCTGATAAGTTTGGTGCATATGCTTCATAGGCAAAAAATTAAAGTATTTGGTATCCAGCCTCAACTGACAATTCTTAGTTGCTTTGGATAGCTGTTCTTGCTGTAGAATTCACTAGAAAGTGTTCATCCCAGACCCAGGATACTGGATGTTCCATTTCCTCTTCTTTCCAAGAAGGAATTGAAATAAAAGAAGAAAAAAGAGACTATCACAAACATTGGTTAATATTGGTTCCTTCATAATAGTTTCTTTTTAAGCATCAGTCAGGAATAGTAAATTGTGAACTTTTACTTAATGAATGGATTTTATTTATTTTTTGAGGAGTGTGGGTATTATTTTAAAGGTTCTTGTCCAGTTTATGTTTCTGAAATATTTTCAGAGCACTTGCATGATAAACTTGAACAGAAATCCTTCCTTCTGTTATGACTTGAAGTGCTGATAAAGGTGGAACTGGTAGGCATGCTGATTTGAATTGATCTTTACATATGAACGACTTGATCTTTCTTTTCAGTGGGATTGCTGCCTTAAGGGTTTAACTGTTGTGACACTCCTGCCTTTCACATGCGTGCATTTTCTTTCTAATTGTGAGTGAGGATTGTTGTCAGCAGCAACATGGGAAACAATAGTTTAAAAACCTTCTGTATTCTTACACAGGATAGCAGAGGGGGGTGTGTGTTTGTGTTAGCAGAGTTAATGATAAAAAAATATTTTCGTTAATTTCTTGAAACCATAATGTGATCTACAGAAACTTTTGCTGTTAGTGAAGCTATGACTAAAAGCACCTAGCTTTCCTGGTGTGTGAACGTTTGTTGTTGAGATGGTAAGCTGTGCTTCAGAGTCATGGTAGATCGTGGCTTTCTTCAGGGCTATAGTAACATAGTTTTCTAGAGCTTGGATAGCACTTTCAGTAAGAGGTATTATACGTTCAGAAATCGAATACAGTTTTCAGGACGCTTTCTGGTAGCACAGATAACATTCACAGTTCCTGCCTTCCAATCTTCAGGTTACAGTCTTCAGATTATTGCAACATGCTTGGATCAATCACCTGTTTTACAGGGAAAAAATTACGTTTGGAGAATGCAGCTCTTACCTCTCACTTTTGTTTACTTGACCAAGAAATTGGATGCCTTTCCAGAGCACTTGTGTAGAGAAGTCTTTAGAAAGCAACTAGATATATGTTGTTTTCATACATCTGTCTTCCTTAGAGAAGGGTCCTAACCTTTACAATAATTAAGCTAGATTTTGAGGTCTTTTAGTTGCTTTTGTGGGGTGATTTTTTAGCTTCTGTAGCTATTTTTTCCTATGGACCCTTTTCTTTTACATCTGATATATCAAGTTAGATTTTAAGAAATAAAGTAACCTACCCAACAGTCTGGCCTTCACTAAAACTTCTGGCTGAAGTATCTCAGGTGTTTTGGAAGATAGTGTGAAGCTTACTTAAGAGAAGGCTCTGAGAAAAAAATATCATTTTCCTTTTCCTGACAACAGTATGCTACCATAGCTTAAGACATATCTCTGAAGTGAACATACCCATTCCTTCAGGTTGAGTTTAAAATTCAGTGCTCAGACATCCAGTAGTGAGGAGGGTCTATTTTATGAGCAAATGCATCATTCAGGCCACTGTACTCTGCCCAAGAAGGAAGCCACTTCTTGTCTTTGGGCTCCACCGTGTTTGCAAAGGGTTTGGAGCATACTTTCAGGAAGATAATTTACATTACACTCAACACTTGTTGTTCAGCAGAAGAGAAACTTACTTTCTGTTTCCAGCATTGAGGTTTTTTTGTATTTGATTAAATCAAAGTAGACTTCAGGAGTGATAATACTAGAATAGCCATGTGTTTCCGCAAAAAGGTGATTCAAGGCTGTAATAAGCCAAACCGTTGCTACAAATTCAGCTTGTTGTGTTGGAAGGAAAAAGGCAAGTAGTTATGAGCAAAATTAGCTCAGCCTTTCCTTCTATTTGCAGCATTGATTTAAGACAAAGGAAATGGAGCAACACACAGGGTAATGCTGAGAATCTTTTATTGCCTACCTTTGCCAGACAGAAAGGAGCACGAAGGAACAAAAATATGTTGCAAAAAGGTATTGGAGGGAGGTACAGGATGGAGGGAGGAAGGAACAGAGGAACTGTAGAAACCAAGGTACTCTGGCTTAGAGATTTTCTTGTTTTCATCTTTTCAGTCTGTGAGCTGCATGTCCACACTGATTGCATCCTGTTTGCTAGTAGTGACTGCCGGCAGTGTCACCAGGATGGACACCAGGACCATGTAAGTGTCAGTTTCTCTGCTGCAGAAAGCGATCACACATTTTCACTGCAAAAATAAGGGTTAGAGGTGTCAGAGGTGACAGTCCTGACCGTTTTGTTTTTCAGTTTTTGGTGGGTTTTTTTTTGCACAGCTTGACAGTTGACAAAGCTCTTTTGAAGCCTATCTGTAGACAAAGATTAGTGGCTGTGGAATGTGTTGGAGATAGTGAGATGAACTCAGTTTCATGAGGTTTACAGAATTCTTGCTGAAAAGTCTGTGCAGCATATAGAGTGTCCTAATTAAAAGCTGAAACCAGTATCTGCCATCTTTCTAAATACTTACATTGTAGAAGCTGGTACAGAATAATAGAATGACCAAGGTTGGAAAAGATCTACAAGATCATCCAATCCAGCGTTCATCTGTCACCAGTCTTTCTCACTAAACTATGTTCCTCAGTACAACATCTTAACATTCCTTCAATACCTCTCCAGGGATTGGTGACTCCACCAGCAGCCCATTCCAGTGTCTGACCACTATTTCAGAAAAGTATTCCCTAACATCCAGTCTGAATTTCCCCTGGCACTTTCTCTCTATTCCTATGAAATGATTTTTTTCCTGTAGAGTAAGCTTTTGGGTGCAGTGCATCCCTGGTGAGCATTATGACATTCCTGTCTTCCTGCAGTCTGTCAGCTGAGACTTCCTGACTTCCCACCATCCAATATATGTGCAGCACTACTCTTCTAGGATTTGTTTTTTTGTCTTGAAGAATGTTTAATTTTGGTGGACCGCAAAGACAAAGCAGTGTGTAATAAATGATTGGGTAGTTCAATAAGGTCTTTCTATGAAATATAAGATTGAGGATCTTACCTTTAGTAAAAAAAACCCAATGTTCCAGATACGCTTTCTTAGAGCTTTTTGAATTACTCATTTTAAATGAGGTTGAAGGTGTTTCTATAACTGTTTTCAGATGTAATGCTAAGTTGTAATGTTTCCACCAGGACATTTACCATCACCACTGGAGGGAGGGAAACCTTCCTTCAGGAGCTCGTTGCGAAGTTTGCAAAAAAACCTGTGGCTCTTCTGAGGTGCTGTCTGGCATGAGATGTGAATGGTGTGGCATCCTGGTATGTTGTGCTGTTGGGTGTATTTGTGGGAACCAGATCTATTTAGATAAATGTAGAAATGTATACATATATTAGTATATGTGTGTGTATATAGTAGTTGGTTCCATCCCTGCCTGTAGCAAGGGGAATTTAAACTAGATGATCTTTAAGGTTCCATTCAACCTATTTGTGAAATAGAAAGAAAATGTTTTGGTTTTTTTTTTTCCCATTATCCACTCAAATGAGCAGTTTGCAAAACTGAAGTTAAATTTAATGTATAAGCAATGGAATTAGAACTGAATGGAGGCTAACTTATGCTTAAAGATTTCAGCTTGTAAGCCTGCAGTGATTCTGATACACAAAGTCTGTAGTTCTTTTAAATTATACATGTTCCAAGAGGTCAAAGGCTTACATTCTAATGTCCATATTCCTCTGCCAGTGCCAAATAGTCTGAAATTTCATTTTTAGTAGTGAATGCTAAGTTTCTTTTTTTTTTCCTTCCACATGACTGACAGTTAGTTCCTGTGCAGGATGATTATGTCCTGCAGTAGCCTTCATGAATGCTGGTCTCCTGCATACGTCAGAATTAGTCCCTCAGCTGAATACTACCTTGTGTTGAAGTATGATTGCAGTGCAAATTAGCACCAGGTGCTGGTGGGAACTGAGATGTGCATCTGGTGAACTACATCGGTCTGTCATGTAATGCAAGATGAGGCACAATATGTAGTTAAAATTTAAAATGAAAGTCTGATGCTATGCAGTATTTCAGATATTATTTGAATCATTTATTTATTTATTTTAGAAATAGTGTTTTTAATTTGGAATCTGATTCATGATTTCTGAGGTGGCTGGAGCTGTCTCTGCAAATAGCATCACAGATGAGACATGCTGCATGGCCACAGTTACAAGGCATGTATATTCGACAATGGTAGAGAATCTAGGACAATTAAAAAGTCAGAAACAAGCCAAGTCTGACTTGGAATAGAACTCCAAAACATATCTTAGCCCCAAATTTTGCAAGATAGTATTTGCCAGCAAGTTATTTATATACTTACACTAATAGCAGGTTACTGCCATTTAAAAGTTCTTTAGTTTAACCTGTCTGCCTTTCTCACATAACCCAGGAGGTGTCCATGTCAAACAGAAGATCTATTGCCTGAAATCAAAAATTTAATTTAATTTTTCCAGATATCTGTCTGAAAATCTCTAGATTGTAATAGAACAGATTGTCATTCAAGTTTCTTCACTTGTTAAAACTTTTCAATGTTCTTCGTTTAATAGTTTAATGGAACAAATTAAAATCTAGTGTGAAAAAATGACTGATGTGAAGAAAGCGATGTACAAAAGGTGTATAAACATCCTAGCTGAATTTTTGCCATTGCAGAACATAGTTTGTTATATGCATGTTAGTTTTCTTGGTGTTTCAAAAAATGTGTAACTGTTGCTTCTATTTACAGGCACATGCTGCTTGCTACATAGTTGTCACACCAGAATGTACTTTTGGAAGATTGAGGAATATGATTCTTCCTCCAAGCTGTGTGCAGTTATTTTCTCGTAACTTCAGCAAACTGCATTGTTTTCGAATATCAGAAAACCTGCAAACAGAATCAGGTAAAGGCTTTCAAAGTTGTATGCAACTAACTTACATGAAGTTACACATACATATCAAAGTCCTCTGGAGCCTATGATTGCTGATTTTTGCTGACATTTTGTGGCAGTGCTATAACTTCTTGCTGTTGTGAGGGACAGGGTAGAGATTGTGTGCAAACTCTGAAACTTTTGTTTGCTGTTACAGGGCAATTGGAAAGCTGCTTTTTCAATAGTAAACCTACTGAATGTAAAAATCTAAACTCCAGAAATTTCGTTAGCAGATTGTTGTTGTGATAAACACTTGCTGATATACTTGCTTTTTGTTTAGCTTGTGATATATAACACTATTTATATTTGCCTCTCTTTATGTGTTTGCCCTTCTAGAGCTTCTTTGCTGAAAGTAAGTTTAGCAGGGTAATGTTCTGCTGCCATCTAGAGTGTGTGTTTGTTTAACAGCTCTTTAGTATCAAGGGAATTCTTTTGGACCACTGAAGTATTTTTGATGGATATTTTGATTCTGTTTTTGAAAAGCCTTTCTTTTGGTGCTTGAACACATTCTACGAGGTAGGTAAAATACAGGTCTTGAAAGTCATATGTTTGCAACTGCTCTTATTCTTTCCCTCTTAGTGAACTTTCTGCTTTGAAGTCCTTTCTAGGATTGCTTTTAGTGTGCTTGGAGGCAATTATGTGCTAGTAGGAGCTATGTGTTGGCATATGCAGGAGCAATAGCAGCAGTGATGCTACTGCAGGGAGTACATGACCGTAAGCCTACATAGCATATGTGCACTGAAGTGACCTATAAAACGTGCAGGGGAGTCTTATGTGGCTTGTTTGTTGATGATTGTTGTTTCTTGATTTTAATCAGTGAATTATTTTTCTATTTATTGAATTTGCTTCCTTGCCAGGGGAATGTGAAATACAGTACATACTTGAAAGTGGTGCAGTCTTTAGATCTTCCAACATAATACCAGAAATAAATAATTCTTATACTAGGAAAGTCCTTATGAATCTTGATTCATGTGTTGCTAGGTATTTGACAAGTTTTCCAAAAGCTTTAATGAAGGAAAGTTTGTGTTATTATTAACAAAAGTTAATCACAAGCCTTTTAAACAGCCTGTTTTGGTATGATGTCTGTGATATCAAAGAAATTTGTCTTTTAAATAGTGATGTAGTTTTTTAGTTGTTTTTTTTTTTAATCTGTAAATCTCTTATAAATAGAACTTGAATAGAGACCAGCCTAAGGGAGAGCATCCAAGGTGTTATGGCTATGCCTTCTAGTTTCTTCTTCATTATTTTAAGTGGTGGAAGAGAAAGATTTTCACTTCATTGTATAGGGTACTTGTTAACCGTACCGATTTTATTATACACATTCCATTTTATTGAAGTAATAATGCTTGCATTCCTTTAGTTAAAATGTACACCTGGTACTTTGAGTCAGAAGAATGCTGTGTAGATCAGTTGTTAGCTGGTAGTCAGGGACAGGCTTGAGGGGAAGGGGAGGTACCCTTGTCCTCTTCTTTGGTAATGCTGTGTGGATGGATTAGTCTGTTGTCAGCATGCCCTCTGAGACCTTGTTGTCCCAAGCATAATGCTGAATCAAGTGACGTGAGAAAAACAGTGATCTTTTTTAACCTGTATCCATCTGTGCTGGTTCCTTTGCATTACTTTCCACTATGGGGTCTACCAGGTAGAATCTAATGTGATTAGCCTAACTGTTGCCCAGAGTAACAAAGGTAAATCAGAGAGAGCATACACTCTAATGAAGAAGATTGGACAATTGCTTGTCAAAGAGATGAATTTAGGGTTTTGTTCTGAATCGACTCCTGTATACAGTGATAAGTGAAGACTGGAGACTTGTGGGTGAAGGACTATCATCTCCAATTGATCTAAACATTATGATGTCTGATGGACTGGTAATGCAATGTGCATTTATTACACCTCTGGAAACCATGCATCTTAATGCAGAAGGTATTTCAAATTATTGTTAAAGATACCAAGAAGGTATGAAGCTTGTTCTGAACACCTTTGGACTGGTTCCAGAATTTTCAGCTGAAATTGAACAGAAGATCAGTCAGGTGATGACTGAAAAAGGTTCAGCTGTTCCAGAACACCTGGGCACCAGAAGAGAATGGAGAGGTGATTGTCTCATTGGTCTTGTCAAACTGAAAAAAAAAAATGAAATCTAACTGAGGTGCACCTTGTCTATCAGGACAGGCCAAATGAAGTCTGGTTCTTCATAAAACATAGTCATGCAGAAGAGGAGACCAAATGTGCAGGAAGTTATATGCACAAGTAAGGAGACCAATGAAATATTTAGTCCAAATTTGTCCTAACATAATTAACAAATAACTGGGAAAAAAAGTTCATTTAAGACTGTATCAAATCATTACATATATGCATCGGATGTGTAAGCATTAAGTAGCTTTAGCAGTATTAATACTGTGGACTGCTGGAATACAATCATATTTTAAGTAACGCATTTTTCTGCTTGCTTTGAAATTCAGCACTTGAAGAATATTTGCTTATGCAGGGAAATTGGCAAACATCACTGTTTGTCAGTGGAGAAAATGAGCCCTCACTGCTGATCAGCATGCCAGTGAAGTTAATTTGTAAAGCACTTATCTCAGATAGGAGGAGGTTGTGCTAAGCAGGGAATAGATGTTTTGGCCAGTGAGCTGAGACCTCAGCAGCACTAAGGATCACTTCAGCTTAGCTCTATAACCATTCCACAGTGCAGGGGAAATAATTATCGTCCCTGGAAGCGTTCAGGGTTAGGTTGGATGGGGCCCTGGGCAGCCCGATCTGGTGGGTAGCAACCCTGCCCACTGCAGGGGGTTGGAGCTTGATGATCTTTAGGGTCCCTGCCAACCTAAACAATTCTGTGATTCTGATTCATTTACTTTTTTAAAAAATTGACTTTGCTTGAAGTGTAATTGTAGAAGGCATTCCAGTTTTAAACTTCATCTGTACGTCACTTAAAACAAGGAAAGTATTTCAATACTTTTATATTTTTAAAAAAGTACATAAAGAAAACAACTCAAAAGCATTACTTTTGGTTATTCTTGCAGTCTGTTGAAGCATTAAACAAATGTTGTAGAGATTACTTGGCTTACTCCAGATTAGTAATATTCTTCACATGTCATAGTTCTGCTTCTTGGAAGGATTTCCATTAAGATTCTGATTTCCCTAACACCTGTTTTGGTCTGAAGTTGTATCTTAATACTTCTGTATTTTTGTTTTTTGTGGGTTTTTGGTTTTTATTTTTCCCTTATTTTGTTCCTCAATTTCCTGCTTTCTGACTTTCATATTTTTTATGAAGTTATTGCCTGGCTTGTAGCCCTGTTAAGACTGACTGAGAATTTCAACAGGTGGGAATATGAAAACCACGATATTATAAGTACAGTGAGTTTGCTTTTGCGGCATACTGCTGCTTCCCTTAGAGAAGAAAGCATGTCACTTTTAGGATTTGCGCCAGTTTCCTTTAATGGACCTGAGTGTCGGGCCTGACAGTGTAGGCATGATGTTATCTTCATGGAATCAAATTTAAATGTTAGTAGGTTTTCTTCTAATCTTTTCTAAGCACTGTATGTGTGATTGTACAGGCAGTGTTATAGTGAGATATGTTGTCTTCGAGCTTCTAGTGAGAGTGATGAGCTGCATACAAAATCCACTTCTGGAGCACAGTAATTTTTTACTTTGTCTGCAAATCTGTTTTTTCATTTATGGGAATTATTTATGTAATATCCATTGTGGGTACAGCTTTGTGGGACATGATAATTGACAATGATCAGCATGCACATGAACTCATCAGTACCTGGTGGGTAGTACATGAATGTATTCAGACACTGAGGGAAGAGAGGGAAGTGGCAAATGAAGCAACTATTACTTTGTCCATGTAGGCAGTGGGAGGGTCTGAGCACCTGTGATCAAAACCTAAGCCGCAGGGTACAAAGGAGAAACAGATTGCTTTAATGGAGGCTCTGACCCCTCTGCCCCTATGGGAAAGCCACTGAGCCTAACATAGTCCTTCCTGAAAGTGACAATTAAGGCAGGTGACACCTTTAGAACCACCTGTGCCACCACTTAAGGATCCCCTAGCCCCTCTGCATGCTCCACCTGTGGATGGCAGTGGGGGAAGGGATCCCCAAAAGCATTGAGAAGAGTTACTTACACAGGTGGCAAAAGAAGGGATTCTTTTCCTGCAAGCATTTCCAGTCTTGGTAAGGGAGAATGGACCCCAAGAATGGAGTTCATTTCACTGGGGCTTACTAAAAGACATCTGCAAGGCAGTTCTTACATGCAGTCTGGGAGCACCATTTACACAGGCGTTATTGGATAATGTCTTCAGTGCACAGCTATTAATGTCGTGTGGTTGTGACCAGTTAGCCAGTCTGTTGTTGAAAGTTTCACAAAGATTGCTATGGAATGATCGTTGGGAGCACTTGTATGAAGACAAAGCACTTAGGAATTTGGAACGACCTCAGACACATCCCCTGCTTGGGATAGGTACACAACTTCAGGCATGACTACCAGTAGATGCTCTTGAAGGCACTGTTAACCCTCCCTGAGGATGGAAAAAGGGGATCATCAATCACATGGATTAGGCAGGGACCATAGGAATCTTACATGCAATTTATCAACAAGTTACACGATGTGCTTAATAAGCATGTGGCAGATGAGGATGTGAAAAGTACCATTGTCATGAAACTGGTTGTAGAGAATGCAAATATGAACTGTTGTAGGATTCTGCTGACGTTACCAAGACAAGCTACCCTGGTCGATATGATAGAGACTTGCATTAGGATGGGATCTATAGAGTTCTCAATGACTGCCCTAGTGGAAGCTTTTGCCACCTCATTGCATCCTGGCAAGGACAAGAGATGTTACAATTGTGGGAACAGCTGAAGGTTCCAAGCCACCTCAGCCAACAACCTTTAAATTCAACACTAACTTCAAATCTAAGGATGGAGGCTTTAATTTTTTTTTCTCTAGCTGCAACACCACCTGCTAATGGAGCTTTAATAGCAGTGAATGCCTTCTGAAGCATTTAACATCAGACAAACCTTTAGAAGATAAGAGGTGCATTGAACAAGAAGGAGCTGACAGTCATGCAAGTGGCCAGAGTTCCAGAATCTTTTGTTTACTGCCTGCTGTAAAGTTCTGCAAATCACTTAGGCTTTTTCTTTCTCCCTATCTACTTTGTTTTCCTTTCTCTATCCCCATAACTTCGTTGTATAAAGGTTGGATTTTTGACAAAATTATATGTGTCAGTGTGTTTATCAACTAATTAACTTTAAATGATAACCACTGTTTACTGGTATTTTTGACAATGAAAAATGCTCTGACTATAAGCAGTGCAATTATTACGAAATGTATGGCCTGGAAGATAACAAGCCTCTCCCGTATGTACTAATTGTTTGTGGGTATCTCTTCATTAGCTGTGCAGGGAGAACAAAGTGCTTGTAAGCCTCTGAATTGTTTCCTAGTCTTCTCCTACGGCTAGAATTCTGTTTGACAAATTGCTTGACCAATTAGTCTCTTTTGGTGCAGGAATGAAAATACTGTTTTTCATTATGGTGAGTGTATTAGTGTACGATTTTGGGATGTTCAAAGGTTACATAGGTAGTGATGCTATATTGATGCTGAATGGTACCAAGGTGATTCGAGCATGTAATGGCACACAACAGGAGATGACTAAAAGATTTAACTACTGTGAATACAGGACTGGATAACTGGTTAGCTCTGTAAGGTGTCACAGGATGGATAAAGGATTTGATTGTTCATAGTTTACTACCATTCATAATTGTTATTGTTATGCTTATGATCAATCCTTGTGTTGTTAAACTGTTAAAAATCATAGAATCATAGGGGTTGGAAGGGACCTCAAAAGATCATCGAGTCCAACCCCTCTGCCATAGCAAGTTCCCTACACCAGCTCGCACAAAATATGTTAGGAAAAGTTTCAGTGTGGCAGTGCTAGTGCAGAAACAGAAAGGGCATTGTTTGGTAATTGGCAAATGTCGGGATGAAATACACTGATTTCAGTATTAAAGCTAACAGTGGAAAGACTTCACGTATGCTTTCACTCTAGTTACTGAACAGTGTAATACATCTTGTTTTTTTAATACTTTGCATAGTATGGATTTTTATTCTAAAATAACTAGATGAAAATGAGCTTCTTTTTTTTCTAACTGGATTATTAATCTTCCATGGAAACTTTAAGCAGTGACTACTTTTATTTACCTAGTTCAGATAAAAAAGAATCCTCCCTTAAAATCTTTCTTTTTCACAGATGAAGGTGATGATGTTGATGGGTCAACACAGGGACCAGCGAAAGATGTCCAAATTTCAACAGATTCAAGTAAGTAGAGATAGAGTAAGTGGTAAATATTCACCTATTCTAGTTTTTAATTCATTCAATCTTAATTTGTTTTACTTTATGAAAAAAAATATTCAATGGCAGTTCTTCTAGTGCTGCGTATCCATTTGAGGTCCAGGGGTCTTACCATCTCTGTTTGCCACTGGCAGATTACCAGAAGTGACAATCTGTTCATTGCCCTATCAAAGCAGTCACAAAATTTAGCTTTCCTAAATTTCCTTTCTGCTCTTCAGTACTTCAGCATTAAATTACTTCTGGAAAGAACATACTGCATAAATCCCAACCAGCCATTTCACTCAGCATGACAACCAACTAAAAAAAGAATGGTGTTAAAAATCCGTATAAAAGAAAATAATTTAAAGGACAGACATCATATCTTTTCAAAAACTTCTTCCTTTAAGATAGCTGTATCTGAATCTCACTGGAGATACCAGGTGAGTTTATAGCTTTGATCAGGAGTGGTGTAGTAGAAATGAATGTATTCCCCTGCAGCAGGATTGAGCCAGGCTGGCAACTTCCAATGCATTTTGTAAATGAGATAATTCTTGTATTCTCTGTCAAACCCTGACTTTTCAGATGGTGAAGCCAGACATGATTTAGAGGGCATCCCAGTCCCTATATTCTTATTAGTAAACAGAAAAACATGATATTTGTTAGCTAATGTAGCTGCCTGGATTGCTGTAGAAACAAATTCAAAATCAGCAAGTAGGATTTTTTCTTCTTCCTTCTTCTTTTTTCTTTGTTTTTTTTTTTGGGGGGGGGGG
>VXAB01006984.1:0-47654 GCA_013399175.1 Odontophorus gujanensis
CAAATGGCTGCCCATATATATTAGTATGGAAAAAACTCAATTACTGTATTTCTTCTAATTCTATAACCTTACTGTTGATGGAAACTGAGAGAAAACTGACATCATAACCTAAAACAGAGACTCCTTGCCTTCAGAATGCAAAAAACACCCATTAGAGATGTTCACACTTCCACTTTCAGCAGCGCCATTCACATGCAACATCTGTGCCCACACCCAACCAGCACAAAGAGTGGCCACAGTGCTGCTGGACCAAGACCACCACGAGAAGGAAAACCCTGAAGAAAGGAGTATCATTAAAATAAACTCTATCACAGATGAGAGAAGAGGTGAACTGAAAAACTTGGGTCACCCCCTCCCTCTTGACTTCAATCCACCCTCACAAACTGTCTTCCAAAATCCTCTCTGTGTAAGATATGTACATTATATAATCACACAGGATTCCGTGAAACAGACACAGCATTTGGTCTGTCAATTCCACGAGATGGCACGCATATAATCAAACAAGTCTGGATACTATCTTGTCAATAGGACTGGGTAAGAGTGTTTATGGATGTGTTACCGGTGACATAAATAACAAGGAAAATAAAACATAACCAGACCCCAAATTAAAACCCAATCAGTAGTGTCTGCCTTCTAATTCCTCTTTAGATAGAATGTCAAAGCCTCAGCTAATCTCATCTTACTGTACAATCACTCCATCTGTTCCAGCCTCTAATTTGACTATGAATTGAAATAAACGTAATTCCTGAAAATGTAAAAACATCTCAGATTTCCAGGCTTCTTTGTCTCTTCACAAATTTTATAGCCTCCTGTTTGGCACGGAGAGCTTTTCAAGTGCTACCAAGCTGATTATATTAGAGAATACTACAAATTGGATAACTCAAAACCCTCCTAGAGAGCTCTCGTAAAACTCCACGGTTGGATGGAAACTGGAGCAGATGGGCAAACTCCACCAAGCGCTACATTAACCCTGCTGTTCTCTGACTGGTGGCCAATAACGTTCAAAAAGTACAGATCTAAAAATAAGTCTCCAAAACAGAAGATGATCCAAAGCATTTAGTATGCGTCGGCAAGACGGATGACCACTTGGTGACATACTTTTGCTATTATTGCAACCAGTTTCTTCCCCAGAAAGACAAATATTTCAGCTTCTCAGTGTTTAAAAGAGAGAAGGCATTTAAAAGGGAAAGGCATGTGTCAAGGCAAATTGGTTGCCACTCGTCCATTACAGCTGAAATACTTCAACCATCACCTCATTACATATAGAGTAATAGCAAAGTGCGTGCAACATGAGCCATAATTGGATTGGAGAAATGGAGCAGGAGTCCTGGGGATAGATTTGCAATGCTCCAGTCGGCGTTGCTCTATGAAAGTATTACTATTTTTTTGTTACCAGGTACACAAACTCCCATTGAATTCCAAAGGAACTCTGGGTGTACAGAGTCTTTTAATCTCTGCCCATTTGAAGATTTAAATACTATCCTCCCCCTGTGCTGATGGTGAGCTGAATGATGTTTTCACAGTTGGCCTGTGAGTTCTTGGATGCCATAGGGTGAGGGTTTCAGAGCTGTCAGAGGAATTCAGACTGCCCCAAGATGCTACAAAGGAGTCTGATTTGGAAGGTGTTCTCTTCTCCGTATGGTGAGGGCTATCCTGTTGTAGGATAGGTATCTTCACATGCATGGTAGCAGCCCCAGCACAGCAGTGGACTACTGCAGATCCATCTCTCTCATTCCTATTCCAAGGGTATTATTCAGCCAGCTAAAACATTTCCTGCTGGGCAGGCACCTGAGTGCTTTACCCCAGCAGCACAGTACAAGCAATTCAGCACTGTGTGCCTTTGGTATTGCCCCTAAAAGCCAGCCCTGGGGGGAGAGCCGAGCCCTGAAAAAATAAATAACAAAACTCCTATCTCCTCCTATCCATTGTTTTTCCATTACTGGCTATCAAAAAAACTCATCCTGCAGTGAGCTGCAAACAAGCAGGTCCCTGCATTTGTTGTAGATGTAGTTTGTACGAGGATCAGTCCTGCAAATAAACAAAACAAGCTCGATTCCTCATTCTTTATGCTGACAGGCATGAAGGCTAATTGTTTAGAATTGCATTTCAAATGTCCCAGTTGAGATAAGTGCCAGGAGGTAGAGGTAAATCACACAACTACCCACTTGCTGCCTCAGAGTTTAAATAAATAGAAATTCAGGGCTAATTAATATTTAGGAAATGCAAAACTTGTCATCTTAAATCAGGCTGAAACACAATAATCACATTAAGTGCTTACTTCAGCAAAATACCACTGAAATGCTAAGTGTTAGTGAACTACGTGCGTATTTATCCACTTAATTGACTCCTGGCTCTGACAGAACTCTATTACCCAGGAGTTAGAAGGAAATTTAATTCTGATCTGTGTGTTTGCACTCAAGGACTTCTGTTTGACTTCAGCTTATTTCAGTGGTAGAGTTGGAGCTACATTTTTTCAGATGTAATGGTACTAAGTTGAGCAACAAATGTGACATTTAGCTTTTCATGTGATGACCTTCCCTTCACTGTTGGAAAATTCTTCATCCTGTTCTCCTTCAGTTTCACTTTCAGACATCCTTTAAAGCAGCTGCTTGGCGCATATGCACCCGATAGGAAGCTCAGGTTGGATGTTAGGAAGAATTTCTTCTCAGAAAGAGTGGTGAGATAGTGGAACGGGCTGCCCAGGGTGGGGGTGGAGTCTCTCTGTCCCTGGAGGTGCCTAAGGAAAGGATAAATGCAGTACTTAGGAGTATGGTTTAGTGGCCAGTATTGGTGGTAATTGGACAGTTGGACTTGATTATCATAGAGATCTCTCTCAATCTCAATGACTCTGTGATTCTACCAGTGCAAATAGTCAACTGCAGCCAATCTTACAGGCAGCCTTGATTTACTGGGTACCTTTTATTTGTGATATGCTGTGCCACTGACGCGCAGATCTCAGCAGTGTGCCCTCTTGATCAGCACAACTTCCTTGCATTAGAGAAAAAAGGAAAGAGAAGAATGGAAAGTGACAGCTCCATGCAACAATTGCCCACTAACCATTGTCGCCCAGAAAGCACATGGCCATGAAAACCCCATACCCCTCCATTTTTGCAGGGTGGATAGCAGCTCTTGTGCAGACACCTTCAAAAGCCACAGTCCGTGTGACAGCTTGACACAGCAGATAGCTGTACAATGCTTCTCTTAAAAGCCAGGCAGAAAAAACCCCACATTTAATAATCTCTGCCTCACCAGAATGAAGCACGATCACAGAGTCCATCTGACAGCCTCAGAGTGCTGAAAGGCATGCTGCGGGTTGCAGGGCAAATTGGGACCTCTGGCTGCAGGCAGCAAAGGGCTGCACGTCGCTGCTTGGGGCACTGGGCACTTCCAAGGGATTTCTCCTCTCTCTTCCTGCACATGAGTTGAAAACCAATTGGTTCCTTCCCACAGGCACAGGTTTGGAACGGTTCTGCTGCTCCTTTCACTTCTCTTTTGACGTGTGACACATTTAAATAGTGAATGAGTTCATAAAGTATTTGTCACCACTGTGTTAATGCACTACAAAAATCTTCACATTTCCTGCTTGCCTCCTTTCAACATGGAATGAGATAGCTAAGCTAATTGTGCCAATTCTAACAGGCATCATTCTGAGGTACAAAATGATGAGGTTCAGAAACGGACAGAGCAGAGAGATGCAGAGGGACCAGGTGGGGACAATGCACACTCTGCACCCAGATGGGGAAGGAAAACAGCATCAGTGCTGGGCAGCACAACACTGGGCCCTCCTGTCCATCTTCAGTGCCTGAGACAAGTCATCTGCAACAGAGCTGCTCTCCTTCTCTGCCTCAAGAAAATAAAAGAAAATAGAAGGAACCATTTTGCTGCTCAATGAGGAAATTAAGATAAGGATCATGCACAAAGCCAAAGTGACACTCCTGCTTCACTTGAAAACAGATTGAAGTTTTAGATCCCTTTTAGAGACCATCAGATAAAGACAGGGCCTCTGATTTCCACTCCACGAGGACGGGTACAGAACAAAGCTTCTGATGGGCACTGCAGTTCATGCCTGTGCCTTTACCACCTGGGCTTTGCTGGCACAACAGCACTGTCCCCCTTTCAGTGGCAGAGGATGGCCACCAGCATGAGCACACCATGCTTAGAGATGCAGTGCAGCTATATGCATGGGCAGCAGTGCAGGACAAGTCTCCTTGCCTACATTTGGGGTGTCTTCAGTGAATTGTGGACCTTAACGATTGTGTAGGCACTAACGCACCATTTCAGTAATCCTGGGGAATGTGCTTTAACGTTACTCGTATGAAAATCAGCCACAGAAAAGGCCCTCAGTGAGTTGCAAATACAGCCTGGAAAAGCTCATTAAAAGCAGAGCCTGACAAAGTCATTATTATGTACGTGTCAAGTTTAATTCTGCAAAGAAGCAAATGCCATTAGTGCTCTCAGGAATCAATACACACAGCATATCTGTCCACAACAGGGAGCAAAAAAATGGGGGGAAGCGAAAAAACCACCACGCACGTTCGTGAAGTCTGAGTATTCAGACTCTTTTATTTCCATACTATCCCTGCTTGAGTCATTAGGAGACATTTTGTACCATTTCCAGCCACTAAACCTTCCTGCAGGCCAGGATTAATGAGTCTGACTTCTGTTGACTTGATTGCACCCAGACCACAAGCACTGGAGCTCCAGCTGGAGTTCCAGACAAAACACAAATAAAAGCTCTTGGTAATGGAGAAGAAGACCGGATCCACCAAGAGATGGGAGCTACCAAGGTCCCCACTGCTTACTTCTTTTGCTGTCTATCTGCATGTCCCTGTGCAAACAGCTCCTCAGGTTTTCCTTCTACGGCTCAGAACAGTTATCATAAAGCTGAGCCAAAAAATTCGACACACAGGGAACTTTCTTGTACTCTGACAAGTGTACAGAAGCACAGAAATACACATTTCTCTTTGTAAGTCAGTGCTGAGTTAAAGACACATTAAGGAAAGAAGGCCCTGAGTTTGTAGTAGGGGGAGGGTCAGCCTCATTTCCCAGCTCACAGCGACAGGATGAGAGGTAACCACCTTGAGTTGCACCAGGGGAGGTTCAAGTTGGATATTATGGACAATTTCTTCTCCGAAAGAAGAAGAATCTGCCCAAGGAGATGGTGGGGTCACTGTCCCTGGGAGGGCTCAAGAACCATGGAAATGTGGCACTGGGGGACGTTGTCAGTGGGCGTGGTGGCATGGGATGGTTGGACTTGGGGATCTTGGAGGTCTTTTCCAACCTTAATGATTCTGTGATTCTGTTCTGTTGGAGACAAGAGATAACACGGTGTTCATTCATTTTATAGTATTAATTAAAAAAGACCCCGGTAATAACACAAAGGAATCCCAACTAAGTCAAGATGTCAACAAAGATATTTTGTGTGTTGCAGATTCCACCATGAAAGCAATCAGACGCCCTGCAAGGAAAAGAAGGTTGCAGTTCACAGGTTTTCCAGTTAGTGTCTGTGCTTCTGGTTTGTATGATCACCTAAGAAGGTCAAAAGAGTGGCTGAAACTTACGGGCACTGCCCTATGATTCAGGATTGATTCCTTACTAAAATCTTCCGTATCAACTCAGTGTGCCTAAGCCTCTGGATGCTTCAGTTTCCTTGTGGTACATTCCTACCACACACATTCAAATATCAAGGTAGGATCATAGAATTATGGCAGTTGCTATGAACAAGTAACGTACAACATCCTTAACATGCACTCCTAATAATCCTTGTTCATTTTACCAATACATGCCTGCATTGGAACATGTGAATTCTTTAGCTGATTACTCTAATGTTTTCAGTTGAAAATCCTCTTGCTGCTCAGTTTATAGGTAAATAAATGGGAAGAATTGCTGTAGTTCTAGCCAAATAAGTGAAGGAGCCTATTCACTGATATACATATATATATATCTCCTTTATGAGTAAAAAATGCCTGTAGGGATAATTCAGACAAATGGGTTTGATTATAAACATGACATCATTGCACACCAGATCTCAGATGAGCCCAAGACTGAATTCCTTGCACAATAACCTCCTTGTTCCACACACCTGTGTGCTTTGTAAATGGCTCCATATGCTTAATCAAAAAGAAATCTAATTACCTTAATTTACTTCATCTCAAAAGTAGAAGAGTAAACTATATGTTTAATTATAAACTTTCCACTTTGGGCAGCTATAATTAATGAGTCAAGGAATCATGCAATATGCCTAGAGCAACCTTTATTACTCCTGAGGTGCCCGAGCACCACTCATGCTTTAGAGCAAGTCACTTCCTATTAGTATTAGGAACTGAAGTGCCTACCTAAGGCATTAATCATGGAATGCCACTGCTCTAAGACTTTTAATTACGTACAGTGTGTATGAGATGCATGGATTGCACACACAGTACAATGTTAATAAACAGACATCCTGGGGCTACCAAGGGCCTTGGTTTGCTTTGTTTCACACTGTTAACTTGATGCAGACAGGGGATGGGATGTTAGGAAAATGAGGCTGTGCTCTAAGGAGGACAATACAGAAGAGACGAGATCGTAGAGTCACAGAATCATTAAGGCTGGAAAAGACCACTAAGATCACCAAGTCCAACCCAACCCATCCTATCATGCTCACTGACCATGCCTCTCAGTGCCACATCTCCGTGGTTCTTGAGAATTTCTGGGACAGTGACTCCGCCATCTCCCTGACCCGTGCCAGTACTCAACCACTCTTTCTGAGAAGGAATTGTTCCTAACATCCAGCTCAAACAACTGGTGCAACCATCACCTCTCATCCTATCACTATACTGGGAGCAGAGGCCGACCCAACCTTCCCACCACCACCATCCAGGGCATTGTAGAGAGCACTAAGGTCTCAGGTGAGCCTCTTCTTCCGAACCACCCCCGTTCTCTCAGCCATTCCCTGTAAGACTTGTGCTCCAAACTCTTCACAGCTTTTTGCCCTTCTTTGGGCATGCTACAGGGCAACAGTGATCCTAACACACCACTTCTTGTTCCTGAATGAACAGCTTTTCCTTGAGGTCATTCTTATGCACTACAAGGAGAGCCATTGCTCTTCTGGAGCACGGCTGGGAAGGCTGACCTCCAGAGGACTCTGCACAGCTATTAGCATGAAGAAGGGAATATCTTTAAGGAAACATAGATACAAACAGAACAGATAAGGAAAGGGAGTAGAGAGGTTATTTGGAGAATTGCATGGTTTGTGTTGGTGGCTAATGGGAAAATTCAAAGTGATAATAGCTAGGGTGATTGCTAGTCAAAGGAAACAGAGCATCAGTTGGGCTTATCTTTGAACATAGAATAAAAAAACACAATTCAAAAAATGACCTGCAAGAAAATGCTGTTCAGTGTTTTCCCTTAGCAAAATAAAAGTCTCCCAAGTATACTTCCCTTAAGACCCTCAGCTGATTTTTCCTCACATTCCCCTTTCATGCCTTTATGCCATTTTTCCCTCCAACGCTACAGAAACTGGTGCAAGTGCTTTCCAGACACAGCCTGTGTGCTGGCTCCATGCAAAGCAAACAGGTTTGCTTCGTCCGGCCAAATGTTTGATTGCGTTGGTTGGTATTAGCTGCACTGATTTTAACAGAGCTTCAAAGGATGACGACTGCAGTCTATGGTGCCTCTGCCAAGTCCTGAAAGCTGAGGCTCCAGAGCTGTGTTTCTGGGTGCAGGCTTTCTGTACTGCTCTTGCTTTCCCTGTTGCAACTGTGTTTGCCTGAACAGCTCAGTACAGACCAATGGCAGAATGAACCAGGTATCCAACTGGGAGGTGTTTACTATTCATGACTGCAGATGGTGGTGTCATTGGTCTACGGGTTCCCAGCTTTGTAAGAACTATTGCTACCTATCTGCAGCTGGGCAGAAACCACCTGTAAATACAGACACAAGTTGTTAGAAAATTTAACCACAAATTCTTCAATTTCTTTGTAAAACGTTACAAATGTGTTATTAGTCCCTGTTTATGTTTCTGCTTCTGGTGTAACAGTGCTTGTAATGCCAACCAAAGAATGCTTGAACCCATGCTGTTTAAGACATAATTAAAAAAAAAAAATAGACATGTATAAGAGTCTCCTGGACTAATTCTCAAGTCTTGTTTCATCAGGGCATCACAACAAGAACTCAAAGGATCCCTCTGCAATATTTATACCCTGTTACGTCTCCTTGCCCAGGGCTGCTGAAATTTTCATTCCGAGAAGAGACAGTAAAAGCAAGCAGTTTTGTAACCTGGAATGAGTGTGCTGAAAAGGAAAGAGGAGACCTATCTCAGTTCTTGGAGTCCCAGCATAGATTTATACATAATTCTTTTATTTTCAACAGGTTCGTGAACAAGAAACCTGTGAGAGAGAATTCAATCAGCCATTCACTCTGACACTATAATCTGCCTACAGACTGCCCTACGAGGACCTGTAATTGTAAAAATCTCTCCTTTGAAACTCTGTAGATAACTCCCTTTGTTCTTCAAGTGCATCATGCATTATTCCTAGGTTCATGACAAATATCACTAAAGAAAAGATCTCCAGGAAGCCCTGTCACACCAACTGTGTTCTGAAGAGCTCTTCAAGTATTCATACGATGCTGTAAAGCATTTCCGAGGCTTTCTTCATGTATCTGTTACTTAAGGCCACCCATTTTGTTTCAAGCATATTAACAGTTCCTCACATTTAAAATGCAAACTGCCTCTTGATTTCATGAGTGTTCATTATACACCTTCAAACTGAGGGGAGAACGGGAGGGTCATCTCTACAACAAATTGGCATCGGTTATACTTGTCCCGGGTTGCTCCCAGTGAACAAACTGGAATTTAAGATAGACTTCTGGTCAACACAACACAGGTCCCAGATCCCTCATGAAGAAGGGGAACAATTTCAGCCCTCTTTCAGGGCTTGCAAGAAAAACTCAATGACTTACCGAGTGTCAAATTAAAAATCTGCTAGTGAAACAGGGGAAGTTCAGGTTGGATATTAGGAACAATATCTTCTCTGAAAGAGCATTGGCACAGGCTGCCCAAGGAAATGGTGGGGTCACTGTGCCTGGATGAGCTCAAGAACAGTGGAGATGTGGCACTGGGGGATGTTGTCAGTGGGCATGGTGGGATGGGTTGGAGTTGGATTTGGGGATCTTAGAGGTCTTTTCCAATCTTAATGATTTGTGAAAGCTTGAAACAGTTTCTCAGGTTTAGGCTAGTGCCCGAACACCCTTGCTTTCTAACAGAGGAATACAAGAAAACATATAAAAAGGAGATAGACTAAAGAATTTTTACAACTAGGGGCCAGAAGTACCTTTGTAAGCAATATCTAAGAACTTCTTTTGTCCTGCTGGAGTACCTGGACTCTTTTTGCTGAGCTTGGGCTCCATTGATGTTTCACCAGGAGCTCACCGATGTGCACATCACTCAGGGAGGGCAGCTGCCTGCATTAGCAGTCCCCAAAATCATCCTGAATCCTATTTTCTCTCGTTTTGTGCTCAGCCATCTCTGCTCTCAGCTAATTGCTCTGGAGGCACCAGCAGTGTGCAGCTGTGTGAACTCTGCCGTGATGAAGCAGCAAGACCGAGGTCCCATTTGCAGGATAGGACCCTTTTACTGTGAGAGCATCCAGACAAGCAACTGGTTTATAGCTGCAATATACAGTAATTCAGATAATAACTCTCAGGAAAGACTCAGTGCCAGGAAAAATGAGTACCATTGGCAGAAAATAAAGTAATAAGCTAAAGGAGACGTTTCACAGGTGATCTTTACAAGATGGGTAGCCTAGAGAAGTCCATTAAAGAGAACATGAGTGTCTTTCTTCGCTAACATGCCTGAAATCCAGCTTTCCATCTCGGAGTCTTTTACTTGCTGGTAATTTCTTTAAAGTGCAGACAAACCACGCTGACCTTGACTTGCCCTTTCTGTGTGGGCTGTAATGCTACACCATCAGCCCCACTGGACTTGCTTTGGTGCTGACCCCACTTGCTCCCTGCTCTTGGTCGCACACATTGACACAGTTCTCATTCTGCAACACTTCTCGCCCCAATTGTTTGAGTGCAAAGAGACTGCCTTACAATAATGGTTTTGGTCACCCACTGTGCTGCTGCTTTCCATGGGCCATGCAGCAAGATCTTAGGGGTTTTGTAGCTTCATTTCAAGGATGTGGAAGCTTAGGGCTGCTTCTGCTGTCAGTGTGTTACTGGAATGAGAAATCTCAGTTGGGATTGTGAACAAATTCAGAAGTGGTCTCTATGACAGAGAAAATAAATGAGATACTGAATGGTGTAGGGCTCAGAAAGGGATGAGATAGTATGGGAAAAGTGGCAATGAGTTGTGTGACAGAGCCAAGGGTACAGCTCAAACTCCACTACTCCAGGACAGTGAATTTACTGAAAAACACTGTGCTGGCATGGGGCTCAGGTCAAACAACAAAAATGGGCTCCTCCAGGGACAGGAGGATTGCTGTGGACCTGTTCACATGGAAGTTTAACAAACGGACAGCTACTTACCTCCAATGAATGAGCTGACCATAATTCGTATTTTACACATGAGTTGACCAGCTGACACCTGGATGCCCAAGGGCTGGTGTAGGAAAGCCATTAGGATCTTGGAGTTCAGTGGCATCATGCTACAATCACAACTATCCGGATTTTAATTTATTCTGGGGTGAATCAGAAAAGTTTCCAAATATATCTTGATTCCAGTATGGTTAAAAACCTGGGTTCAGTGCTTGGAGATACTGTGAGCATCTCCCAGCAGCAGCTATGTGATTCTCAATGATGCCATGATTCTGACCAGCACTAAAGTTGGAAACGAACACTAAGATCACCAAGTCCAGCCACCAACCCATCACCAACATGCCTATTGATCATGTCCCCAAGTGCCATGGAGAGCCCTTACCCTACTGATGAGCCACATTTTCAGTTAGTGTGAATTCATTTTAACTCCTGTGAAATCAATCAGGCTGCGCAGATTTTGATCAGCTGTACTCCCTCCCACACTGCTTTCTCCAGTTTCAGGAACAGACTTACATAATGAATGTCTGTAAATGTAAATTAGCATTTAATCACTAATTATTACTATATTTGATCGCCTATAAGCAGCTACAGTTATATTTGTGCTTCTTGATGTAAAGGAAAAAGAACATCATATGGGGCATAGTTGCTCTTTGCTAAATATATCAAAGACTTTAAATAATATATGTTTCTGAGAGAATACTGGGAACAGTGAAAAGCTGATAGTTTCTCAGATATCTGAGACTTGTTTTTAATTGTAACTATTTCTATTTATGATATTTAGTAGGGGGGGGAAAAAAGTACTACGGTGGTTCTCCAAAATGCATTAAATGTATCCTCTGTCTTCCAAAAGAAAATGAAAAAAGAAAGAAAGAAAAGAAAGAAAAGAAAAAGAAAAAAGAAGAAAAAAAAAGGAGGAAGAAAAAAGGAAAGGAAAAAAGCTGTGCTTCCAAATAACAAGTAAGAATTCTCTACCAATAAATCTGCCCCTTCTGAGCAGAATCAGGAGTCTACTACTGAGTTTCTAAACTGAGTAATCTGTGAAATAAGATGCACTCTTAATCCTTAACGCTCCCCAGATCAGGAATTATCACAGAATCATTAGTATCCCAAATTAGAAGGAACCGATAAGGATTATCAAGTCCAACTCCTGGCTCCATTTTTTGCATTCAATAGATGAATCAATGAGGCCAAAAGGAATAAAAAGATTTGCTTGTACTCCCGAACTTATTCAGCTGTAATATATTTAAACTTCTGAGCTCCAAATAAAGGGCAGAAGAAATAATCATTCTCCACAAACAACAGTTCATTATGTGGTCAGGTTCTCATTTTGATATTTCACAGCTGGTATTTAGTGCTATATGCAAAGAATATGAAAAGCATTGCTGATGGTTCCTTGCTGTTTTCTCTCCCTCCCTCTCACCTGAAAAATCTAACTTAGGCAGATTTTTCATGGTCCATAAAATCTGTCTCAGCTGAACAAGTATATTTCCACCTAAGGAACCATCTCACGCGCACTTAACTGATAAAAACTGCATAGTTGATAACTGATTATATGCCAATCACAGCATCATGGTTTGCTGGTTTGCAGAAGACAGGCATGTTTGTGAACCTTATTATACACAATCCCTAGAACTGGCTCATTTCAAAACAAGTTCCAAGTGGTGAGATGCCTGCAAACTTTGGAGAAGCATTTCAGTAAAAAAGAAAAAGACAAAACTGATTTTTTCCTGCTCATTCAGGAACATTGTGAATGGGAGAATAAAGAGAAACCACACAGAGGAGAGGAACACACATTAGGACTGCTATCCTTGGGCCTGAATAAAGAGCAGAGGACTCGGGTCTGGTGATGGAACATGGAATGAGGGAAGTTTTACCTTGCTGGTCTATGCTAGAGAGTCTCACTCATGGATATCTATTCCATTCTCTCTATAATGCTATGAATTATTTTGAATTAGAATCATAGAATCACTAAACGTTGGAAAAGACCACTAAGATCATCAAGTCCAACAGTCAACCCATCAAACCTGAGTCACAAGAATGGGAATCATGCTGGGAAATCAAGGAATTAGTTTATTGGGTTCTTAGTTGAGAGTTAAGTTCTGTACCTTTTGCTCATACTTGAGCTAAAGATGATATTCACAGCGTTTATCGACTACAGTATCTCTTTTTTAGTGCATTTATTAATGGCTAATCCTTGTGTGAGCACTGGGCACCTCTGTGTAGTCTCCTCATGCTTGCATTCATTTAGCCAGGGCCAGAGATTAATTTCCTTTGCATTATCATTGCAGTGGTGACCTGCAGCAAATGTTGAGTTATGGCCAAACTTATCACGAGATAGTGTTGCTGTTCATCATATCTGGCAATAACTCTCATTTTTACTCAACAGCTCAAAAAGGAGAAGCAGCAAGATTCCTGCAGTAAATCTTGCAAGATATCGTCTGTTAACATTTAATGCATGTCACCACGGTATAGTAAATAATTCCTCCCGTACAACACCTAGAACTTGTCCCGTTTTATTATTCTTTGAACACTGGCAAAGACAAAACCAAAATCCAGTTCAACTTGTGTATTAAGCAGTATCAGTGGGATCATAAAGAACTTCATGGTTATGTCAGATTGACATTGTCCATCTCGTATGCACTACTCAGCTAGGAAACAGGCATTACCCAGAGCTGGACACATGAGAATCACCGTACTGCTTCAGACTAATGGGTTGACCATCCCACTGCTCTTCTCTCCCTGGGACTGTCACTTCTAACAGTGTCCCAGCACCACTCTCCCCTATCATTTTTCTGGATCTCATCTTTCCCTGTGTGCTGTGCACTTCGCCTTCTACAATCAGGCAATTAATGTCTGCTGCTACATGCTGAAATGAAACTTCCTATAGTCAGATGCCGAAAAGTCATCATTTTAATGACTTCACAGAGGATAATTGGTATTGTAACACGTACATTAAATGGCTGTTTAAGTGAGATACGGGCTCATTATCTTCACCCTACAGTCAGATTGCCCCCTTCCCATATAAAACAGCACCATTTAATTCAAGTAATTATTTGCTTCTACAACAACTTTTCCATAACATATTCATATGTGCATTAAAAAAAAACCAAACCAAAACAAAAAGCCAACAAACACAAGAAATCGACACATTTGTAGGGCTCTACCAAATTGTTTATACTTTGATATACTGCAGACAGAAAAGCTTACAGAACATCCTCCAGGCTCAGAACATCCAAATGAAGCCATACCTTGGTTGCTTTGGTGCCAGAAGTTCACTGCCCTCAGAGTGAAGAAGTATTATCTGTTGTAAACCGACCTCCTAATATTTACAGTGCTGAAGTTACTCCAGATTATTCAGGTTGCAACTTGAGTTTTCTAGAAAGAAAGAGGACACTGACAGATTTGAGGCTTTGCTTCACATCAAGGTGGTTATGCTTCTTTTCTTTAACTATACCCAATAACCTCCAAACATTTAAGAAATGAAGTATTGTTTTTCATGTTGCTACGTGCAGAAAAATGAGTTACACTTGGCTGTAACTCCCATGCGATGTAAACGCAAACTGCAGAGTATGCACTGGGGAGGATTAAGGGAAAAATACCAGCAAGTAGGAGTTTCAATATGGGATTCAATAGTTAAAGTCACAGAAAATGGATACTTTACAAATAAAGTGAAGCTACACAGGTCTAGAGGGAACAGTGTGTGATGGAATCAAAACAAACACCAAAGTCACGTTCCCATACATACTGGTGATGTGTGTCTTCTTTTTCTTTGTGCCTTAGTGTCTTTTAAAGCAGAGAATAAATATTTACTGTGCTAAACACATACAAAATGACTATGTTGTGTGCTACTTTTAGCCAAATTTCATCTTCTTAGTATCTTCAGCAAGATACCATCCTGTATTTGAGTATATGCTTGCTTCATTAGCACTTTCACTTGCAGGGGAGAGAGAATGAATGCAATTCCTGTGAGTGCTACAGAAGATGTATGCCAGTACAGATGGAAACATGCTCATACTAATACCCCGCAGTGAGAAATCATTGGTTTATTTTAATCTCAGAGATCTTTATCAGGGATTGAAATAATCCAATTTTTCATGAAAAATACTCTGGCACATACAGATCTAATCATCATAATTGGAAATAATTTTGCTGGAAGAATGCATTAAGACTGATCAATAAGAAACCCTCATGGTAGGCAGCATACAAACAAACCAGAAGCAGTAGCCAGCTCTCATCTTAAATTATGACCGAAGTATGAGAACATTAGGGACAGGTCCAACAGTGGAACCTAAAAATGGAATAAAAGGGACCCAAACTGGGGCCAGAAGGGCCCTGCCCATGATCCAGGGGTGAGACTTCAGAAAGCAGTAAATCACAACACTGCTAAACTACAGAATGGTTTCAAAGCTTTGGAATTTGGGAGTAGGCTTTCTGTGCTTGATATCATGGTTCACCAATAAAATGCCAAGGCAAACAAACCCAGCAAACTGACCAGTATGGAAACCCGGTACCAAAGTACTCAGAATGCATGTGGAGGAGCTGGACTTTCCCCTGAGATGAGAAAAGAAAGAGAAAAACAGAATGACTCTTGGCAGTAGGAAAGAACGTTAGTGGAAAGACTTCTGGAGAAAATAGACGGTTATCCAGATAAAGCACATGCTTCACAGTCACCAAAACAGAAAAGCTCAGATGAATTCCAGAGGTCATACAGTCATGAAATCACCAAGGTTGGAAAAGACCTCCAAAATCATCCAGTCCAACCACTCACCTATCACCAGTATTTTGCACTAAGCCATGTCTCTCTGTTCAGAATCTTAACACTTCTTGATTGCCTCCAGGGACAGTGCCTTCACCACCTCCATGGGCAGCCCATTCCACATATCACAGTGCCTCCAAACTTGTATTCCTCACTACAAAAAAACTGCAGGCGGAAATGTTTCCCTGTCTCCAATTGAAAGTCAAAGGTCCCTCCTGAAGTTGCTTACACGTTTCTGAAAGCATTGCCTGAAGTGCTATTTGCTTCTGATCCCATAACGCAACTTCCAGTCTTCATATAAGTTCCCTCACCCTTCGTAGTTACGGGCGCAAGTTGCCCATGACACTTTGTGTTTGATCCCCTTGCTCTCAGAATGTGCTGCCATGCAACTCCAGATGAACTTTGGTAGTGCTACCCATGAAATCACTCTGCAATTTGTTTGCATGTATATTGAAAAATCATGCAATGTTAGTTGAGATTTGTGAAGAAGGGGCGGGGGGGAGGGAAAAGAAAAAAAATCCTTTGCCTGTAATCCATAAACTCAGCAACGTGCTGCTTAACGCTGCAGGGGGCTCTTCTATTCAGTCCATACCCTGTTTCTGTCCATCATTCAAACAGCAACACCCAGTAAAACAGAATTAATTTAAACTTTATTGCAGAGGTAAAAACAGTGGCTAGAGAAGAGGTCAAAGAAACATAATGAATGGGATTGTTGAATGCCAGTATAAAATCATGAGGAAAACACCAGAAGCTGACGCTCTCACGCCTTACCCTTGTCAAGCAGTGTTGCTTCCATTCACAAAACCCCAAATGTCTGCTGCTCGATATCAGTGTAGCTGCACTGACTTCTGCAGGTCTGCACCAGCTGAGGGTCTGGTGGAAATATCATAGTGTGAGGCCAGAGCTGAGAAGCCCAAGTAGAATAAAAGGATTCAATCTTGGGGAAAGTGAGAAAACAGTGTTTTGTATTAAGAGCCCCGCTAGCTGATAGTTCCAAAGTGATGGAGAAGAAATCCTGGTCTCAGTGGTACTCCCATACTGCACATCCAGACTGATGACTGCACCATACCCAGTAGTGTTCATTTTATATCTGTCAGTGGCCCCAGCAAAGGACTGGAGTGGTGGGACTTAGTCATGGTGCTGTTGCCTATGTTTAACACTGAGTTCCAACTCTCATAGTCCCATATCTCACTCCCTGTGATGCACTGAGAGATGTCCTCCAGCTTGGCAATAACTGCTTTCCTCCTGGCTTCCCCCACGCAGCCCCTCAGCTGGCATTTGTCCCCAGGCATCGGAACGGGCTGCCCATGAAGGTGGTGGGACCACTGTCCCTGGAACTGCTCCAGAATCATGGAGATGTGGCACTGAGGGACATGGTCAGTGGGCATGGTGGGATGGCTTGGTGTTGGACTTGGGGATCTTAGAGGTATTTCTAACCTTAACGATATGACGACTTTAGTCTTGGGGAATGCTCTGTCAGAGGGTATATTTTCCTGCTGCTTTCTTTCACTGTGCTTCATCTGATCCATACGCTACACTCAGAATTAAAAAGCACTGTGGCTGTGAAGGTTAATAATTGACAATGGACAGTGTAGATATCTCAGCCATCAAGCTGAAAGTCAGCGATGCTCAACACATAATTGTGCGGTACAGCTTTATTTGTTTCAGGTATAGTGCAGAACATTTTCTCATGCCCAAGATATTACTCTCTTATGATTGCAGGAGTATCTGAACCAGATCAGCCTGCAAATGCTTCTTGAGGAAATTGGGTTTCTCCGCTCTATTAGGAGCATTCCATTTTTATGATTAAAATCAGAAAACAATGTTCTTCCCAGTTAAAGTGAAACGTGCAAAATATGACTTTCCTATAACTAGATTTCCAAATACTTATCTAAAGTGCTCTGAAAAGGTATTAATAAATAAGGATGAAAAATGAAAGCTGCATAGCAAACGTTTCATAAACTACATTTGCTCTCTGAGTTATGGACAACATGATTTAGAGAAATAATAATAATACTTTACACTTCTGCACCTTTCAATTGACATGCTTCCATAAATAAAATGTTCAGCCTTAATCAGAAAGGAACGTATCATGTCCTCCATTACACAAAATTAGGTAAAAATCAAGGCAAAAATGAACAGCCAGACAACAGTTAAAGCCATAGCCACAAAATTTCTGCGAAGACCGTTATTGACTAAAGTATACTAGTGCTTGGTCAAATCAAAGGGACACCAAATTATTGTTAAAATTCATCATACATCCATGTGGTCAGAGTGAGTGTGTTATGAGGGATATGGTTGGGATGGGGGGGATCGGTTGTTGTTCCATGAACAAACAGAGAAATAAAAATGGATGGATTAAGCAAGATTGTATCTCATTCTGAGAAAACATACTATTCTGGAGGGTCTTTATAGCAGAATGAGGAAGGATAACAAAGAGATTCTAAGAAAGGTATCTTACCAACTGCCATCGTGATAATTAGTCAGCAAAATACTTGTGATAGTCTGCACTGATAGGATTTAATCTAGCATCGCACAGGCAGGTTGGGGCTGAAGTCCCTTGGGCACCACAGTCAGCTGGACCTATCTCCATTTGCAACTCAGTAACTAAGCCAGTTAAAAGACAAACTTTTTGGGTCATTAGTGACTCACAGAACACACTGCAGGGAAGGAAAATTATGTTTTCACTCTCAGGTATGACCACAGGTTGTACAACGGCAGTCAAAAAATCAAAAAATGAGGTACCTACAGAAAATGTGACAAATGGAAATACCTGAGAGGTCTTTTCTTCAGCACAACCAAAAAATCCTTGGTTCCAGGGCTTTGCATCTTCCAGATCACAAAAATAGGGGAGCAGTAGGCTTTTGCAGGTTACAAAGGCCTAAAAATGCGCCATGTGGCTTGTGATGAAGGGCAGCTGAGAGAAAAGGAGTACAGTTGAATTTTGTTACAAAAAAATAATCATAAAGGTCCTTGAGGCAGAAAGAAAAAAAAAAAAAAGAGGGGATTACTTGGCATACAGGGGTATGAAGGGAGCTCTGAAGGACCAGAATAATACACCATCAAAACACAACCGTTTAAAGAGCACCTTTTCTTCTCTGCTCAGGTTTGTTGTCTTGTGTTCCATCTCATTTCGGAGACCATCAATACATCTGTCTTTTCCCTTCTCAGCTGGATGAAGTTGACAGTAATCCAATTGGATATAAGCCCAGACGCATTTCTTTCTTTGTTCCTTCTTTGTAGTCTGTATAAGAAAAAAACAAAACCCAGACAAGACAAGTATTACTTACAATTCAAAGTCAACCTCTGTTTCAAACTAAACCCAAACCAAACACGAAAATAGCACCAAAAATCTATTACAGAAATTAGAGCCGATAAAAATTATTTTATTACTCCGCAATTTCTGTTCAATCCTAATACTGAGCAGGGCAATGTGACTCCAAAATTGACTCTGCTAAATATAGAATCATGGAATCACTGAGGTTGGAAAAGACCTCCAAGATCATCCAGTCCAACTTTCAACCCATCGCCAGCATGCCCATTAACCATATTCCTCAGTGCCACATCTACCCTTTCCTACATACATGGAAGTGTTCAGATCTGTTTTTAATTAGCTAATAACACTGAACTCTGCAGAAATAATGCAGCCAGCTCCATGGTTTCACACGCATGTGTAAATCTGCTGGACTTTGAAAGGACCAAAGGGTCCATCTAGTCCAATCCCTTTGGCTACAGAAGGTTGCTCACAACCTTATCCAGTTGAGTTCTGAATACCTTTAAGGATGGAGGCTCCACAGCTTCTTGCTCTGGATCAACTTAATAAGAAGTCACAAAATTCCAGCTGTCAGGAAACTTGTATTGTCAGGAAGAGTGGTCATGGATTGGCAAGGGCTGCCCAGAGAAGTGATCATTCCTGGAGGTGCTTGAAAACTGTGGAGATGTGGCACTGAGGGACATAGTCAGTGAGGTTGGGTCAATGGTTGGCCTTGGTGACCTCAGAGGTCTTTTCCAACCTTAATGATTCTATGATCCTTCCCAAACTGGCTAAGCACAGATTCTTCTGCACCACATTCAGTGCAATTGGAAGTACAGGTAAGTTTCAAAGAGCTAGAAAGTCTGCTCAGCCTCCTTTTCTTCACTTCTGATGATACCCAGCTTGCTGATTTCCTCCTCATCAAGGTCTCTGATGCTGGGGATCAGCAGCTCTGTACCACACACATCACCACTTGTTGCTGGTTTCCTTTTGCACACCCTTCTGCACAAAGTGCAGGCACACAACTGCTGTGTTTGCTGATGCCTTGCTCCAGGCCAGAACGCATGTTGGGCTCTCCCTCCCACCTGCTGGAAAGCTGCATGACCCTCACAGTGACCCTCACTTTGATTAATCGACTTTGTAAAATCTTTCTTCCTAATACAGCATTTCCTCGTTGGAGAGACAAAACTTCAATCTTGCAGTTTTAGACAAGGACAAGCTGGCCTTTAAAGCAAACAGATCAGAAAAGGACCCCTGAGAAGCTCTTTCTGAGCTGCTGCACAATTTTGGCCCTGCTTGCAGATGATCAGATGTGCTGAACTATCTGGGGGCAAAGGGCTGTTCTTGATTGCCTTCTGAGATCTCCTCAAACTCAGTAGCTGCCTTGCCAATTCAATACAGCCATGCTTTGGTGCCTAAGAAAGCATTCCTGAGGACTTGCCTCCCTTTCTTCTTTTTAGAAAGATGTTAGCCATGAAGTCAACAGAGAAAAGGCTGAAAACATGATTTTAATGCACCTTGAAGTCTCAGAAACCAGGACAAAAACAACTCACCCCTTAGCACTCCTCCATTTTGGTACACCTGATTCCAAATTTCTGAATATTTGGGACTGATAATGCTGCTGGATGTTTTTCAGCCTGCACAACAATGTGTTGCTCTTGGGGTTGAATGCTCCTGCTAGATTTTAATAGCAACCAGCCACATCTGCACCTGCGGGAGCTCGATAGGGCTGAAGGCTGCACAGAGGGAGGCAGCACCTTGCAGATTTATCTGAGCATCTGCAGCACGGGAGCAGCTTGCTCAAGCTGCAGGAGCACAGACAGCGGTGCTCCGAGCCTGTGCTCAGCAACACCTGCAGAGCCATGGGGACCCAGTAAACACAGGTTCCCTACCTTCTGGAGCTGCTTTTGTTTTGTTTTCCTCAAGTCAGTGTCAGCTGGTAGCAGTGCGAATGCAGTCAGGGGGAATTTAAAACCTCCAGCTCTGTCTGCTGTCAGTTCCATCTCCTCTCTTTGTAGCTGTCTGCAGGACATTCCTCTGGCCTCACAAACACTGGCTAGCTGCACAAACCCTATAAACACCTCCTCCTCTAGCATATGTATTACAAAATACACCATTCTGTGCTGCTCTCAGCCAGACAGCGGCTCAGCTCCTTACATAAGCTTGGGCAGAGATCAACATTTGTCGCGTCTGTTCCTCTCCAGGAGCACGGATTGGCTGAGGTTCCCAGTTCTTCCCTCTCAATTGGAGTCTCATTTCAATTTACCTGGAACCAAGGGGGACTCTGTGGGAAAGTTGGGTGAAACAAATTGCTGGGGAAACATAAGTTCAATTTCCTCACCTTGCACAGATACCCTCTCATGACTTGGAAGGAATTGCACAGTATTTTCAGCCCTTACGTTCTCAGTAGGGCAAGAGATACTACAAGGAGTTTTCCATCATCACTCTTGCCTCCAGCACTCAGCGCTTATTCACAGGGCCTCAGGATGCCACGGTTCTAAGCATAGTAACAGAGCTCATAGCTAGCAGGAAACAAGCCAGGAAACACAACTGTTACCATTTCACAATCAGAAGTTCACTGTTAATGGTAATGTCGGGGTCTGTATCCAGCAAGAAATATCCCAGTTTTTCAGCATCTTTCAACAGCCACTAATGCACATGGAAGCACCAATTCCCAGAAACAGGCAATAAATAAATCCCCTCATTTTCCATCCTGAACTTTATCTGCCTCTGGACAACATTTTGTACAAAATATTTTAATTAGAGATGGTCAAAAGTCAACCCGATTATTTATGAGGCAGGTATTTTCTCCTCTCCTGCTGCATCCTTCTCTCTGCGTAATCGCTGTGGTCATTAATTTTAAATAGCACTAATTACCGTCTTCTGGTCTTCCACTAGACATCTCACCCATCTGCAGTGGCAAGACCTAAACATGAGGAAAACAGGGTTTGAGTCTTGTCAAAGCCAAGGAGGACGGCAAGGGAGAATGTGCTAAGATACACCCAAGCTGGTGAAGAGGAGGTGTGAAAGGCACCATCTGGATAGCATGCATCGCAGGGCTCAAAATGAGGATAGATAATGTTGAAGTGGCAATATTACTACTCTCCTTAAGGGTAGCCTCAGCAACTAGAAGTTTAACATTTCAGTGAGCCATTAAAGTGGCTGGGTCAGGTCAAACCAAGGGGTCCATCCAGCCCCGTAATAGCACAGTGGGTCAGGACAGTAGTATAAGAAACCCAAGGAGAAAAGCTTATCCCACTGCTCACTCCTGGCCAACAGCAGCAGAGCTTTCAAGGATTGCCACATCTTCGTAGATACCCCACTTCTGCCCAGAGAGGTGGTGGAGTCACTGCCCCTGGAGGTGTTTGGGGAATGTGGAGATGTGGCACAGTGGGCATGGTGGAGATGGATGAGGGTTGGACTTGGGGATCTTAGAGGTCTTTTCCAACTGTAACGATTCTGTTTGCTTTCACAGCACTGCTAATGTTCTGGAAACCTGCTAGCATCCTGAAGGGAACACCTGAACTGAGAAACCCACCAACTGCTTCTCTATGGAGAAAGATGCGCTAAAATAAAGATTTCACACAGAATGAGAGGCTAACACAGGGTAAAAGGCCGGTGATGTCCCATCTCTGTTATTCAAAGATAATAAAGCCAACATCTTTCAAAACAAAAGCCCCTGCCCCAAATCAGCTGGACGCTGGCTCATGTTAAATTAATAGAATTTAGGTCAAAAAGGAGTTATTAGCTCCCCTAGCATGACAAGCTATGCTCAGCGTTGAGTTGAAGCTAAACAAATCCATTCCAAGGCCCTGATGTCACTGCAAAACTGAAATGGATTCTTTTTGTTATCTTCATATTTGCAGAAAGCTTCTTTTCATCTCTGGTCATTTCTTTGTGCCAATTAGTTGCAAATGAGGGAAGAGGTGGAAACTGCAGCATTTTCTGACAAAATCTGTCTGCTGTTAAATTTACAGCTCAGTTTTACACACCTCAAAAATTCTCACACTTTAGATAAGCCAAGGACAAACTTGAATATGTGAAATGAACCACCAAACCTTTTGAATTTTTCCCGGCATATGCACAGAAGACAGCTGCCAATCTCAGTATACATCTACTTAGACTGCTCTTCAGAAATAAGGAGTAACAATTTTATAACAGATTCTTGCTATGATTCAACTGAAGCTTCAGTTTCTGTATTTGAAGATTAAATGTTGGTTACACAAGGAGAATTTTGGCCCAGATTTTCCAGTGCTGATCATGGCATCGATTCGCTGCATTAACTGTGACACCAATTTACCTTTGGTTTGTGCACTGTGGAGTCATCTGCATCCGTTGAAGTACTGAACATTAATATGGAATACTGCTTTTAGAAGCCGGGATATATTCGATAAGTACCAAATCCAGCTGCCACTTATGGTGTTGGAACCAGTGATTTGCCTCAGAAAAATCAACCCATGACACCAGCCAGACCATTTGGCATTGGGATGGGAGAGAAGCTCCACAATCCTCATCATTTTTGGTCTTAAAAGTGTACATTTCAAGTGTTGTTAATATCTTGAGCACTTCCTGCTTTGAGCATAGGAGCACTGATCTGGTTCGTCAAGCTGCTACCAAACCTAGTTTGCAAGGTGGAATCCAAATAGGAAAAGTAAAAATAAAACAAGCCCAGCACACTTAGTTATCACAGCTTTGCTGCAAAGCTTTCTCTGGTTAAACACAAGCTCAGCTGAAGGAACAATGCAGCTGTTCTCCTTGTGTTTCCCTGCATAGGGCTCCCCTACAAGTAAACATTTAAGAAACAATTTCTCTCCCCCTCTCTTGCCTCCTACTGTTGTGATTTACGAGGCAAAATTAAAGATATACACATCCTAGAACTTGGGGTTTTCCATCTTGGGTTGCTGATTTATAAAAGCTGCCAGTGGACTTTAAATGCTTCGTTTTGATTTAGAAATCATTGCTTCCAAGTTGCATTTATCTCAAATATTCAGCTGTATTGCGCATCACTGAAAATCTGATTTATGGACTGCAAAATGTATGCAGATAGACTACAAACTGTATTTATAGATCACTCCCCTAATAACAATACATGCAGTTCACCACCCAAAATATACACAAGAATTCACGCACGTGTAAACGTATATATGTGTATATCTCACATCTTTATTTTAAATCCTTTTCCCCTTAACTGAATTTCTGATGGTGAGATCAGGTACCATGTCAATACATAATGAGAGGCTCTGTGATGTCTTCCTTCCGCCCCCTCACCTTATCATTCCTGCTAACACGTATAAAATTCAGCTTTAAGCTGTATTTCCAGCTCTCCAGGTGCTTTTTTCTCCTGCTGTTGCCATCAAAGGCAGAGGCTGTGCCCAGCACGAGAGCCTGGAGCTGCACAGTCACTAAAGTGGGCTGAGTAATTGGGATGGGAGTGCTGCTGTTGTCCTCTGCCCTCGCCATGCTTACCTCTCCCTTCCAGATGGAAATACTATAGATTAAAAGGAGCCATGACAGCACTGCCTTCCTTAAGTCTGTAAGAAGACTTGCTTTTCGTTCTAGGCTTGTACAAGGAGCACTGGAAGAAACAGAGAGAGAGCAAATCCTTCACAGAAGGAGGAGCAAGTTTTACAACAGCTTCACTTTCTTTTCCCAAGTCTGTGCCTTTAAAAGCTAACAGTGCCTTATCTTTCCCACACAAAACACATCATCTGCTAACAGCATCACACAGTGCCTCATCGCCTACTGATTTTTATTAAATAAGCCCAATGGTAGCAAGAAGTTGGGTCCTATTGTGTCACTTGCTCTAAAAATCTCTGACCATCCAGCTGCCTTTTCCAAACAGCTCCATCTAAACCACCAGCTATGCAGATATCTGAGCTGGGGAAGTGATGAGATGGATAACAAGTGCATGCAATAGATACACACACCATTTCTGTCAGTCAGAAGCACTGGTCTCACATCTCCTCACCCATTTAGCTACTACCAGCTCCAAGTGTGTTACATGGTTCATGCCACTGGGCACACCAGTCAATGTCTGGACATGCTACTGGACAGATGAGTTGTTTCTGAAGGAAAGAGACATAGGTAGGCTTTGTCCAGGTGCAGATTCAAGGACTTCCCCACGCTTCTCTATTTGCTGGCTTCCTCATGACCTCCACCAATTCAGATACTTGCTCCTGTATCCTCCTTCCTTATTGTCACTGAATTATTTGAGTTGGAAGGAACCATTAAAAGCCAATTCCCCTGCAATTAACAGAGAGACCTACAGCTTGACCAGGTGCTCAGAGCCTTGTCCAGCCTGACCTTGGATGCCTTCTGGGGTGGGGGATCTACAGCTCCATGGGCAGCCTCTTCCAATGCTTCGCTATCCTCACTGTAAAAAACCCTTTCCTTTTATCCAGCAGCGGCACTGATTCCCATTGTCTGCCACCTGGGGATGTTCTGAGGATTGGTTCCTCCTGTACAGTGTCTTGAGACTGCCAGGCAGAAGGCAAGCAGAGGTGTGAAAAGGGTGCTTGGAGCATCTTGACACTGTGCAAAGGACCAGAGCAAAGTCAACCTAGGAGATTATTTTTCAAGTACACCCTGATGCTGGCTGCTCCTTGCACGTGTTAACCACGTGCTCATGATGAAAATGTAGCTAACCTAGTCACTGTCAACTATTTGTATGCTGAAGATCCACCATGCTATCTACTACACCAATCCAGACTCGTGCTATTGAAGTGCTTCCCATCTGTTTTGGGGGTTTTCTTGATTTGCGAAGGATGAGTCAAGGTGGCACACTGTGGTCTGTCCCCTACAACCACAATACAGACTACCCTTCCCATAGGCCAAAGGAATAGGACTTTTCCATGGATACGGAAGTTTTTAAGGTTGAAAGTTCATCTCCTAAAAGCTGTCGAGAGGAGAAAATGCACACATGGAGTGAAGGGAGGTGAAAGCACATGGGGGAGAGTTATTTGCAACTTTCTGTATAACGAATTCCTTATGTACATTATGTTTAGAGAGTATTAATGGGTATTTATACAGCCAGCAGGCAGGTTTATGAAGACACTCTATAAAATATTGAGCAGAGATAAATAATAATAAAAATATAAGAGAATCCATTATCTGACTTAAACTAAGGTAATTAAAAGCTACATATTTCCCCTGCCAGAGTGGTAATTCAAGTCGAACTGCAACTTTGCAGACATATTTCCATTAACGCCATCAGTTATGAGTAATATAATTTCCTCTTCATTGAGCACTGCTTACCTAATTTCACCTTTTCCTTAATCATATACATTACCTAGTTCTCCAAACAGCTGTGTAATTTAACTAGGCGTGGCAAAAACCCACTGATTAGCCTGCCTGCAATTTCCAACATGCAAAGCAATATACATAATGCAATCCTTAAAAAAAAAATAAATATTCAGATTTAGGACAGCAAAGAGATTTGGGGCAATGGCCTAAAAGGTTGCAATTATGATAATCTGCTAGGAAGGCTAAAGATGAAGAGCTTTATTATTCTGTAACTTCTTTTTTTTGTATTTTATTGCCAATAATTACATAGATTTCTGTTCTATTTTCATTGCCTCAACATCTCCGAGGTTAATTATGTTGTCAAGATCACGTCAAAAAGCCACCACTGAAATTATGCTTCTCATTACATGATGATCTAATCAATTCCATGTGGTAATTTTGGTCCAGCCTGTTCTACCAACATACACATCTTGTACATTGAAAAATCTATTTCTTTGTCACACTGTATTATACCGGTTTCCTTGTGCCACTACAGCTAAGAGCCTGTCAAGCAGCTCTGCTGCAACCTCTCAGATCATTTCTGGCTGACACTTGACAGGCATTTTCATTACTGAGCCCAATTATATTTACTTGGAATTTCAGTTCCATTTGAATAGGCAGTATCAAGTCTCATCCGTTATCCCAAGAGCTGTTAAAATTAGAGCTTGATCCAGGAACCAGAACCATTAATCTAAAACACTCCTGGAAAAGAAAAAATGCCTTGCTTGATAGTTAGCTCTGCAGATCAGGGCAACACTGCCTCTACACTCTGTCCATCACTTAACTAAGGGCTAAGAGAGCTGAACTACATCTTGTTACCCAAGCAGACAATTACTGGAGGATCCGTGCCCTAGCAAACCTCAGAAGATGAGATAGAAAAATCCCTAACAAGTAGCTAAAATAACCTTGCTCCACAAGAAACCCTCTTACTGTTGGTAAAGATCAACAGCTGTCGTTTCAATAAACGTATACGGGGTGATGTATAAAAAGTGAATTTTGGTGAGCTTTATTCTGGGAGAATAGGCACTTCTGAGGATTGGCCATAGGTGAAAAGGTAAAATAAGAGGTGAGAAGTCTAGAGATGGCCGACACTAAAGAGAAAAGGCAACTGAACTGTCCATGTTTTTCATTCCCTTGGTTAACTAGTTGTGCTTCAATCCTGCCTGCATGCCTTCATCTTCTGTTTCCTTCCCACGAACATGTCAGTGGCTGGCTTTTTACTGCCAAAAATATTTCAGGGAGGGGAATTTTAAAATGGCATATGTGAATATGCATAATGACAATGTTTTAAAACATAACTATGCTGCAGTTTTTGCTCCAGAACAGCTCGCCTGATCAGTAGTCAAAAATAATGCTTCATGGCTTACCAGGCCTATCTTGGAATGAATGACAGAGTTTGTGTCACAGACTTGCAGCTCTAGAAAAAACAAGAAAGATGGATGCAACCAATCCACAGGAGAAAACTGTGATATGCTCGTGAAACACAGCTGCTCCCAACAGCAGCGAGGCTGAGTTACATTCGTACATGAAGGCCAAAATAGGGCCAAAAGCATTGCTCCAGTCCCACCTACGTTCCACCAAGACCCAAGCAGTGCAGAGAGATTGGTGTAACGCATGCAGAATGCATTCCACTTGTACTGAATTATTCAGCACAAAAATATTTTCTGAGATGTAATTACCTTGGCATGCTTTGTTCAAAGAGGAATACAGGTGAAGAAGGTGGTGAGATCCTAATCTCTTTGATCACGACGTGCTAGTCTCTTGCAATCCCTAAACAGCATGCATAATTTAAAACACATGTGATTTCAAAGTAGAATTCCATACATCTACGCAAACATGAAATCATGCAGCACCAGCTACAAAAGATGGGTCAGATCAGCACGGCGCAGCCAACTCAAATGAATTCAGACAAATTATCAAAGCATGCATTAGCCAAGGATCAGGCATGAGCAGTAGCTCTCAAGTTCTACTGCTGGCAAGATAGACATTTAAATGGGCTTTGCATCTGATAACAATCTGAGCTCTCATATAAGAACAGAAGCATTCTCCTCTTGTTGCACTCAGAATGAAAAGAAGAAAAAAAAGAAGAAAGAAACAAACAGGTATATTCAATACCTGTCCCATATTCCTCTAAAATGCAGAGTGTTTATGTGAAAAATAGGAAAAATAAGCTGTTGGAACCAGTCAAAATATTTTTTCCAGCCCATTTTTAACGTTGTGTCCAAGCTGTGAGCTTCCCTTTGCTCCGAGCCTCTACTGTCTTTGGCTGCAATATCTTGACCCTGGGTACAACACTGCACTGCAGTGAGAAGTTTTGTTGACTTAGAGCAGTCTTAGAGGCGTGTAGGCCAACAGACTGACCACCGAGCACCTTCTCACCTCCTGCAAAGGGGAAACCAAATTTAATACCTGTTGAATTTTGACACACATGATAAATGTGTTTCATACGAAAAAACAACTCATGGTTCTTTCTGTCTAACCAAGGCATGCATAATTTCACAACAGATAGTCAATCACCACTGAAGGGTGAATAGTTTGTTGTGTGGATTGGCTAAGCTACCTATTAATCAACGAGATTAAAAAGATGTTGGCAAATCTCCAATAATTATACAGAGTAATTAAAAGGCTGGGAAGCCTGACTTAGGGCTTATTGGCCCTCTAAGTCCTTCATTAGCCACATTAGCTCCCTGCATTAGATTCCAAAGGGAAAATATTAATGGTGCATGGTGAGTCAGAAATATTTGATCAGAAATTTTAAATATTGTACTTGTTCCTAAATTTAATGACCTTGGGAATTTCAGTGTACAAAACCAAAAGTTTTTGCCCCGTAGCCTTGAAGTGGAGAGAAACACCATATATTTTACAGATAGGAAATATCCTTTTTTGCAGGACAGGATAGAAAATGATGATGAACAACCTATTTCATCCTAATTAGTGTTTCTCTGTACCTCCTTTCTTCTGTCTTTAAAGTGGTTAAAAGATACTGATCTGTCCTAATAAAACATTTTGATACACCCCTTAATTCTTTTTTTTTTTCCCCCTCCTCATGCACATCTATATTTTCAGGTATATACTAACTGTAGAGAGGCAAATCAGTGAATCTGCCTTCAAAAAGGCAACCAGGACTCCTTGCAATGCAAGGATAACCTTGATAACCTTGCAATGCATTTTGCCTTCTTTAACTAGAGCCAGGCAATCTCTTCAGATATGCCACTGAAAATTAAGATGATGGAGACAAATGTAGATGACAAGGGCAGAGTTCACAGAAGCTGTCTTGTAAATCAATCAAGAAAAGATAGTTCTCCCCAATTTTTTAATTCTAAACCTATCTGTTCAATGCTCTGAGGTCCTGACAACCATGAAGACATGGAAATTACGTCAAGAGTCTTTGTAGATCTCAGGTTGCTCTCCATTTGTAGGCAGGGAGAATGAACCTGTGTTCAGCCCAGACACCTTCACATAGAGATCACCCAACTGGGTTCAGTTTCTGCTCAGCAGCAAGGGATTGTCCCCTCCCAACATTTATGAGGAAGTGCTGCAAATTGCAGGACACAGATGCCAACACAGAGAAGCTATTATTGCACAAACAGCATCTGGCACCTTTTGACGGGCTGCATAAGCAGATGCCATTGCACAAGTGCCAGTACTTCTCAAGTGGCTCAACCAGTGTGATACCAACTGGCTACCTTCCCGGTGTGCTCCCAGCTGCCAATGGCTCTTCAGAGCAACCTTCTCACCTCTGAGCAAGAATTGACATACAGCTCTCAAGCTAAGGGAGATATGTCATTCTTTTCCCTTCAATAAAAATAGATGTCTGCTGGGTTAATAGTCACTGTGCTGCAAATCAGCAGCTCCCAAGTGTCAGCTTCTCATTTTCCCTGCTGTCTCCCATGTTGTACTGAAATCCTAATCCCTCACCAGGAGCACAATTGGACACCAACAAATCCACCAGAGGAACTTCTTACACTGTGATTTCAGGTACTCATCCCCAAACTGTAGTTACATTTACTAAGCAAGCACCATAGATTTGTACATAGAAATTCCCACCTAGATATAGGCATATCCAGGTTCTGTAGTTGGTGTTACAGTTGACTTTGTTTGTTAAATTAAAACCCTGTCACCCCACAACTTCGATTCCTCTTTCATCTCTATTTAGACCACAAGTTGTCTTGGACAGGTACTGGCACAGTCCCTGTTAGCATGGTTCTGCTCTTTAGTTTTTAATAAACTTATCATTGCAATCTATCTTGCTCACAGTTGCTGAGAAAAGCCTCATTACATGATGAGATAGAGGCGTTCTTTCCTGGCAGAACTGGTTGGAACAGGAGCTGAGGCAGTCAGTGGAGTGCACTCTGCCATCCAAATCAGGGCAGGACCTACTCCACCCATCACTGCAGCTCTTAGGCTGCCGTACCCTGTTACGAAACAACTGCCTGTCCTCCAACACATCTGTAAAATGAGAAGCTCCTCCTGTCTTCCTCCTTGATGGAGCTTTCCAAGCCTGATGAATTAGTATTTTGGCTGGGCCAGCAATAAGCTAATCAGAGCTGCTTGTTTCTAAAAGCCTCTAAAGCAAAATCCAGATTGCTGCTTGTCTCCGTCACTCTGTGGTGCTGAGGCACCACTCTTCCTAGGATGACTCTTTTCTACAAAACAACATCCCTGCTGTAAAACGTGAAGGGATCTGTTAATTAAGTCAGATTGCCAGTGGCTCCTGGTGGGGAGGCAGCTGCACTGCATGTTCCAGTGCTTTAAAAGCATCCTGGTGTTCAAGAACATTGCCGTTATTTTTTGTACAGCGTCCTCCCAAACACCATTAAACAGACTGAAACAGCACATTTGCTCATATATCTTGTTGCAGGTGATCAGGTTGTGCTGGAAAACTATGACTGCACGTTGCACATAGTCTGTATGCTTCCTTCCCTTCCACTCTTCTAAGTGGGAAGTGATGGCCCTGGTTTTCAAGAGTTTACAGCCTAAATACTTGAAGAATGTAGATAGCAGTTAAAACCAGTCAACAAATAGTTGGGGTGAGAAGTACAAGGTGCAATTATTTTCAGTGTTTCGGACACAGCCAGCTGCTCTGCCATCAGTTGCACTTAGACTCTCACTACAGCTTCATTTCTTTTGCTGATGCATGAAAAGGTCAACCCCCAAAAGGCCTCAAGGCCAACAGTTCCAGCTGTAGAAGAGCTGTTGCCTTTGTCATTGGGGAAAATCGCCCTAGAGTGTACAAAGAAAAATCTTTCACAAGTCTGACCAAGTGTTAGGACGCAATGGAGAGAGTCAGGCACTGCAATACCACACTGATTCTAAGCAGCAGCTGTCCCAGTTAGGTAACTAAGAGCTAGCCTCGATCTCAGCTAAGTTTTCTGAGCTAAGATAGGGCAAAGCTATTTTTAGCTACCTTGGGACTATGATGGAAGAGCAACGACACAGACACCACCACAAAGCTGGCACTGGACAGTGGAAGGAAGAAGGTAGATGATCAGATTGCTGCAAGAGTTCTTCACAGAGAGGAAGAAAGATTTGAGAAATCAGGCTACTGGAAAGTCTAGCATATGGGGTGAGAGGGGCATGGGTTCATAACTAGGCACAGCAGAAGAGGTGATGTCGTAAGCTGTGAAAACCTTTTGAAATAAGGTCCTGTAGTTTCCTGCACAGGGCAGTTGCAGTCCAGAAAGGCTTGATCACTGTGTTCTACTGCTTTATGTCAGTAATGGCAAAACAAGTTTGCTCAGCTGCTGAAAAGAGAAAAAACAGGTTCACTTAATGTTTCCATAATCATAGAGATAAAAACAGATCTCTTACGGCACCTCATTAGGATCCATTGCTTTCAGTTTGTCTGATGGAACTGACACCAGGGCACAGGCAATTCCAGTTCTATCTTAGTGCAATTGCTGTGAATTTAAAATTATGTGTATATAGGATGGGAATAAATGCATCTTTTTCATTTTCTAGTCAACAGAGGAAAAACCACATATGTGAGTTGAAAAACACAAGAACAGCTGCATCTTAAGGAATCCTCATCCAACTAAGCCCCTTAAAACTTTAAACTTACAATCATCTATGCAAACCAAAAATCCCAGGTGTGATTTGGTCCTTATACAGACATGCTTTCTTGGTACTGGAAACACAGTGTTGGAGAATCTGCAATGTGATCAATGAATTATAAAATCATTAAGGTTGAAAGAGACCTCTACAATCATCTAATCCAACCATTCACCTACCACCAATATTATCCACTAACCATATCCAACATCTCCACTCTTCTTGAACACCTCCAAGGAGTCCACCACCTCCCTGGACAACCTGTACCAGTGTCTGACCACTCTTTGGAGAAGATGTTTGAAAAAAATAATGATGATGAAAACCTTTGGAGCAGGAACACCCTTACATAAACCTCACAGCATTGGGTGTCCAACCTTCTAGGTTGCATAATTGAAGAGAAATTGTCTAGGGTCACATATAAAATATATAATTTAGTTAACATCTGTAAGTAACAAAACTTTTATTACTTTTTATGGGTTTTTTCTGTTTGTTTGTTTTTAGGTATTATTATCAAAAGATAAGAAAAAAGAAGGCAAGAAAAACACAAAACCAGTGGGCTGGGCACACATGATCTACACTTTCCTTTCTCTGGAACCTTACAGAGGAGCACATGGAGATGATATGGTTCATGTGACAAGATCCTACCACATAAGGCCTCATTTTCATTCTGTTCCCAAAATATTAAGAGGGCATAGAGGAGAGTTAAACAGCCCTTATGGAACACTACCACCATGCACGCAGAGACAACGCCAGCCTCCGCTATTCTGAATCTTGTGACATGTTAGGCAGGCTAAATAGCTGAAGGCAGTGCACTTCGATACTGTACATCAGCACTCCTCCTCTTGTGCCATTTGCTAGAAAGGAAAAGCTTAATCAGCACAGCGAGAGCGAATGAGATGCAGAATCTGAACGTCCCCTTCTCCTCGCACTGAACAAAAAAGGGAACCCTACAGCTGAGGAGAGGATAAAGCAGAAAGAGCTGGTGCTGGTGCTCTGAGCCCATCCTGTTCCAGGCAGAGCACCTGGGTTCTCAGTTAATAAAGTGCGGCCAGGAGATAACTGCTACTATTACAAATAATTGCCTGGAAAAAAATGCATTAGGGTAAGAAAATACAGAGCACATAAAAGCTCTCGTTAACATTCTTTATACATGCTTATCATGAATTTTATACAGGGTTAAATATATTTTCTGGTGACTAACACTGCAAGGCTGAGGATTAAAAAGGATAATGTACAATGTGATTTATGAAGTTTTAATGGAAAATCCCCATGGGTTGTGTATAAATCTTATTTATAGCTTTAAAAGTATGTAATATACTTATTGTATATTTTAAAAACTGTGGGAGTGCAGTCTCTGTCATAGTTAATCCATTAAAAAAAGCAACTCCTAGGGGGCTCCTAGGGATAAAGCATTTGATATTTTAGAGACTATCAGTGTGTTCAGTGTGAAATGTCCAATATGATTTAGTTAGTGGGGGAGAAAGGGGGAATAAAGAACCCAAACTGTCTTGAAGGAGGGAACAAAATGGCAGTTTTATAAGTAAGCTTGATCCATTTGGATAAAGAAGACAAACACTGAGGGGAAGGGGAATTAAATCATTTGCTGTGGGCTCTGTCCTGATGTCTCTGCTAGCTAATCTCTGCTGGAGGCCTGAACTTAGAGCTCCAGCTTTGTTTTTAGATTAGAAGAGCCACTATGGGTTCCCTCATCTTAGTTTGTTAAATGATGTATGTTCCCCTAGATGAAGTTAATCATGTTAAGTCGAACCCACAGAATCCAGTAGCTGTATTTGGAGAGGGAAGCCATGGTGTTCTGTAGTTGTATTTGCTAAGTTGCTTCCTCTTATCCTTGTGAAGTTCATTTTTATGGAATTAACTTTACATCAGTTTGGGATATTAGCTCATGAAATCTGTGCTTTAGCTTGATTTGAAGGGTGAGGAAAGAGGACATGAGTCCCATCTCTGAAAAAAGCCTTGTCATCAGTGTAGAGAAGCCAATAGAAGGACTAACGAATAAACATTCTGTTTCAGAACACGCGGGTCTGTTCTTTTCAGCGGTGAATATTCATCTTCTGGGCATTGGCCTGAAATAGCCCCATAGCTCCTAATGAAGAAGAAAGATTATCTTGGAAGATAAAACAATGCTATTCGAAATATCCTGACACCCATGGTGCAAGGTTGCCGTTTGGTTATCTTTAATAATGAGGTAAAATCCTAAGGTCTGGCCAGGGAAACGAAATCCTTAATCTCATCTGAGCGAGGCACAGGGGCTTGAATAAGGGTGCCTGAAAGTTAGTTCTGCTTTCTTGTATTTCTTAGAGGTTCTTGGAAGGATGTAGCTATATGTGAATTCCTAGACTAGACAATTAGAGCCAGCGATTCGCTTACAGTGTGCCAAAATGAGACAGCACAGTTTTTTGGATGAGAATATTGCATGAAATAAGATTTTTAATATCACCTCTGAGAGATAATGATTCTTTTCTCCAAACATGCCCCACTCAGATTTATTCCAATTATGTCATCTCACTCAACATTATTGCTGGCTGACTTAATAAGAATGTGCTTTCAGACATAGTTCATCCTACCCTCAGAATAGACAGTAAGCATGTCTAGTACCTGTTGTACATAAGCATGGGGAAAGAGACAGTCCCCACTTGAATCAATACTTAAGCTGGATCAATGGAATAAATAAAAAGAATGTTAACATCATGATCTACAGACGGAACACAAGTGCTCCCAGTCTGAAAGTACTGCATCTTATCAGTCCATCACACCTTTGTTTTCCAACGTACAACCACGATCTAAGTCCTCTCTGTTCCAAGTTTACACGTACAGATATAGATAATCTCTTTTTGATTGAAGTAAATTAACGTCCTTTAAGCCTACAGGCATTTGTAGTGCAGTCCTCAACCTCCTTCTTGGAGGAATGAACCAGTGCCTTGCAGAATGATGGAAGGAATTTTTGTAGAGTTATTTCCTCTCTGAACAAACTCTCCCCGTCTTTCTACAACACCTCTTTCCATGGTGCCTTCATTGCCACTGTGTTTAACCTTGATACGTTGGCACATGCAGTCTGTTTCTTCCTCCTGCAGTAAATTACCTGCTTCAGTGATGGTGCCACATACCAGCTGCACTCAACATATGGCACACAGAGGACTGCCAGATAGGCCCATTATGTCCTGATGTTCTGTTCATTTGAAAAGATGTCATGCCGTGTGAGCCCAGGCAGGACTGCCACTCCCACTGGAGAAGGGTTTCAGATCATGGGTACCTCATGCTACTAGTTTAGGTTCAACTCTGGATTTTAACTCCCTTAAGATGTGCAGATACAGCTAAAGGGACAAGTCAGAGCGTTTAGGATAAATGTGAAGTAGTCTAAATTGATCTTGTCCCCATTTTCCCCATCTCAGGGCAATTAAAAGCTTGAGAAGCCCTTTGCTACCAAAAGGGACTAAAAAGCAGTCCAACCATAGCAGAGAAACAGCATGGAGAAATAGTAAGTGTCAACACACAGGATTTACGAAGATGGGCTGAGGAAGTTGGGCTTGCTCATCCTGGAGAAGAGAAGGCTGCAAGGAGACCTCATTGCAGCCTTCTAGTATTTAAATGGGGATTATAAACTGGAGGGGAATCAACTTTTTACAAGGGTAGACAATGATAGGATGATGGGGAATGGTTTTAAGCTCAAGGAGGGAAGCTTTAGATTAGATCTCAGGGGGATGTTCTTCACAGAGAGAGTGATGAGGTGCTGGAACAGGTTGCCCAGAGAGGCTGCGGATGCTCCATCTCTGGAAGTGTTCAAGACCACGTTGGATGGAACCCTGGGCAACCTGGGCTAGTAGCAGATCTGGAGGTTGCTGGCCCTGTCTGCGGCGGGGGGGGGGGGGGGTTTTGATGATCCTTGAGGTCCCTTCCAACCCAAGCCATTCTATGATTCTCTGATTTTTTTCACCACTGATGAAAACACCTCTTGAAAAGGATCCTTCAGGCCAACACTCAAACAGAACAAACACAAAATAGAGCAAGTTGCCGTTAGGTGCCATGCATGCCTCAGGAGCAGGAAGGTAGGGAACACAGGAGCAATGTGCTGGTACAAATGACACCATTTTATATCATCTGGGTCCAAAAAGTTCTAGAGGACTTCAAGAAGTGCTGATTTACTGGAAAGCCAAATCATCACCTATAAAATATTTACGCTTCTGACAGCCTTACCATCTGAAATTCAGAAGGAGAGATCTCACCAGCATTTTTCAGAATGAGAAAGACAGCTGAGAAATTAAAGAAGGGTGATAAAGTTTTAGCAGATAAATGCAAAAAGCAGGGTTGAAAACACCCAGCTAAAGATACATTACCCAGCAAAATGGTCTCTCGCTTTTATCAGAATAATCCTTAGGGGCATCTTCAGTCCTACAGAATTTAATAGGAAGGAAGCCCAAGAGGATTTTGTAGAAAGTGCATTAGAAGTCTGTCTTTGTTATAGAAAATGATAACCTTTCTATAGGGTTTTAGAAGCTCTCCAGAAGAATTATATAGCATAGTCAACATTTTATAGGATGATTTAAAGACTTTTCTTAATACTAACACTACAGGTGTTGAAGACATCACTACTGTTTATCTTAGAGTGGAAGAAAATATGTAGTAACAGACAAAAAGCATGATGAAATAAACCCTAGAGAAAAGAGAATGAAAATTCCTTACATCCTTTTGTAAGCTACTGGGACAAAAACAGTTTATTTCAACATGGTATTCATGTATTGTCAGAAAACAAGAGCTTAGCTTTTTTCAGAAAAACGAGTAAATAGAAATGGAGAACACTGAGAATTACAGGATTAGGGTTGGATTTGGGCTTTGAGAGCACAATATAAACAAATATTTTGTTGTGAATGAATCTGACAAAGTTGTACAAGAATTGGCATCAGAACACCTCACAATCAAATATTAAATTAATAAGGAGGGATCATTAAAACTTCAAATAAAGGCCTTTCTATTTAACGAAGGAAAACAGGGTAGCTTTGCAGAAAATGAGAGAGAATGCCTGTATTTCCTCATCACCAGCTCTGAGACTGCTGTAAATCAGTACCACTGCAAATCAAAGGCGTGACAGTGTTTAACACCAGTTCAAATGTTTTGTCCTTAATATTTAAAAGTGGCATGACACATCTCAAACATAGCTGAACTGAGAGGGTTAAACGTTTGCCAGAATCGAAACCATCTGCATGAATTAAAAGAGCAACAAATATACAAGTGCCAAAATCCCCCTTTCATACTACTGTATTGCATCATTAGCTCCTGGGGACTTATTTCTGATTTGTAGCAGAGAATGGGAGAAGTGAGACCTATTTATCTCACTGTTGGAAAGTCTCTTCTACATTAAAGAAATCTTCTTAGCCCTCTGCTATTCTATTGAATGTTCAAAAGCAGAAAATCTAGCATTACACTTATAACTAATTTTTTTCTTTTGGTATTCTGCCTCTCACAAGGCTGCCAATGCACAAGTCATATTAAAAGCAGCAGCAAATTAGGTTAGAGGATTAAGGAACAGCAAAGCTTTTAGAGGTGTGTTGTGCATCTCATTTGCCCAGCTTTTCACCTCAGGTAGAGATTGTATGCGCTCGTCCAGAATGAGTGCACAACCTTGGTAAAGAAGTAGAGTCAAGCCTGCAGACTGTAGTTCATATTATTCCACCATCAATGGGAGAAATGGGAAATAAAGGGGAAAAAAACAATGTTGGTGCATAGAATCACAGAATCATTAAGGTTAGAAAAGACTTCTAAGATCATCTAGTCCAACTGTCTGCCTACCACCAATACATCCCACTAAACAAGTCCCCAGGTACTACATCTACACTTCCCTCAAATACTACTAGGGATGGTGACTCCACCACCTCCCTGGGCAGCCTGCTCCAATGCATTACCACTCTTTCAAAGAAGTTCTGCCTAATATCCAATCTGAACCTTCCCTGGCACAACCTGAGACCATTCCCTCTTATCCTACCAATAGCTCCCTTCTAGTGGGGAGATTCAGGAAGGAGGAAGAGGGAAAGAGCTTGAAAAAACTATAAAAAATCCAGGATCTGCTTCATAAAGAATAAATTCCTGTTTCCCTTTAGCATTGAGAGCATCTAAGCAGAACTGAGTATCTAAACAAGCAGTTTTCCGTATGCAAATAGTTATCTGCAGTCTGTAGATCTCGGGGCAGGCTACCTTTGCATTCTATCGCCAAAGGAAGAGCACAATTTCGAGCCCAGTTGAAGGGCAGCTGTGTGTATGTGTCTATGTGAGCACACACAGTATTGCATCCACGACCTGGTTCAAAATACTTGAAAGTCAGAACGACAGAAGCCAATTAATACTACTTAATTCTGAATTAGATGGCCTAAGCATAAGTTCAGTATAGTTTAACTTTGGTCAAGCTAAACTAGGTCAACTTCAATTTACACTTTCATGAGCATTCCACATAAACAACTCATCAACTAATTGAGCAATCAAAGAGGTGACTTTCTGCCAGCAGGTTTATAATAGGATGCTGCTGTAAAATCCCCCATGGGATCTGCTATTTGTGGGAAGGTGCTGAAATATGAAGGGCGGTTTTCTTTAGATGAAAGTTTGTGAGATACGTTCAGCTGCACTTGCATAGTCCCTGTCGCTTGAGAGTCATTTCGCTTCGTTATATTTTTTTCCCTCTAGTGACACTTTGTGAAGTTCAACTGAGCTCTTCCCACTGTAAGACAGGGAAAAAGGCTAGAGGAAACTGGTACAGGAATCTAGCCGGAGTGTTGGCACAATTTCCATGGAGAAACAGTCACACCAGTTATGAAAAGCCTGAGCATGGCATGTAGAGGTTACATCCTAAATGGAACATTCAGAAAATGGTCCCTTACAAGCTAATGGTAGCAGATGTCTCCTTACTCTGGTTGGGATTAATGCTATGCCATTGCTCAAATTAGTAGTGAAAGGCTGGTAAGACTGAGCTCTTACTATAGCAGGTGTAGAATTGGGTCGGGTCTGCAGAACACAAGCATTTCTTACCACGGGCACGGTCTGATGTAACAAGGGAAGGCCCTTCTTCTGAGAAAGGAAGCAGATGAACAGATCAGAAGGACCAGCTACCAGCTGTCTCTCTCAGACATGCTATAAAAGTTAACTGGACACAGGTTGCCAACTGCAAGTTGGGAGGAAACTCTTCAGGAAGAGCTAAAGACACCCACTTGTGCAGAAGGATCAGGACTGAAATGCGTGTGTTTGTGCATTTTGGGAGCAGCGTGCTTTTCATTGACTCCTGAGAGAAATGCATCCCAATAGTTTGCACCAGATGTCCTCCAATCTGCACACACAACCCCTACTGCCATTTCGTTTTGGATGGGACGCAGAGCTGGCCGTCTGAGCTCTTGCAATCATTAAGAGCTCGGATGGCATTTAACAGTCCCAGAATCCTTGCCAAACTCCAATTTGTTTTATCACCTCCCGCCTAACTAGAATCTCCTCATGTAAAATCAGTGTATGGTTTTTGACACCAAGCCAAGTAAAACCCGAACTGCAAACTTTCGCTAACTTTGGACTGTTCTCAGAAAAATAAAATGAAATGAGAGTGGGAAATCCCAGTCTCCAGCACCATATTAAATACGTATATATATATATAGACAATGCAGACAACTAAGGAAGAGAAGAGCTATTTCTCTCCAAAGTAAAATAGAGGACGAGACAAAGAGGTTTTAATATACTTATCAAGGCTACAATTCCATGGTAGACACCAGAAGCAGAGCCAGATGTTCAGAATCTGTTGCTTCAACCACACAGCCAGTCACCGGCAATTAGTGCTGTAAACATGAACAACTCAGTACACAGGAGGTCAGACCAGGCTGTCCCAGTCTCAGGGATGATCTGAACAGGACAGCATGCTTGCACAAGCTTCCTCCACAGCAGTGGTTCTCCAGATGGGATTTCCTGCCCGGTGACCCAGTTCAGCAATCTCAGGCAAGCCCAGAGGAGCTGGGCTTCACCCTATGGTGGAGCTGTGCAGCATGGTTAGTGCTGAGCACAACGTGCAGGCAGGCACCGTGTCGCTGAGTCAGCAGAGTGTGGCAACTGGCCTAATTACCCGCATTAAGAAGATAATTATCCCAGGCAAAGTACCATAATGATGCTGCTTCTGGGACTGGAGCTAATATCTCTGTGTAGGCACAGCAGCTTGTGGTGCTGTGTTTGTGTTGGGCTCTGCAAAAAGGGGAGGGGGGAAGGTGGGGACAGTGCTCCCAACCCTCGCTCCTTTTGCATCCGAAAGATTAATAACACACCAGGGAGGGAAACAGATGTTGAAAGTTCAAACAAGTTCTCCAGCAGAGCTCCTGGATTTCCATTTGCCTCTCAGTGACTGGCAGCACGGGTTTCCTTTCGTGGCCAGCTCCTAAATGAAACTAAGGAGAACAGCAGCTTTAAAAAAGAAAACAACAGCAGCATGCCTCTATCTGTGCATTAGTTAATGTTCCAGAACCTGCAGAGAGACCTGTGTCTGCCTGGCTGTGTCCATTAGTGCTTGCTTTACGGTTTCTCTTTCCTCACTGTGCTCTTCTGAAATCTCAACTGAAGGCTTTTAAACAGCTTTTTATTTTTTAAGCAGATCAGTAACTTACAGCAAGCATCACACCCAAGAATTCATTGAGAGGAATAAAGTGTTTTGAAAGGAGAACACATGGGGGTGGAGAGAGAAAGAAAACGATGATGCTTTGTGGGCAGCTTTTATCTCGGAAAGGAAAGTGGGTCACGGTGGCACCGTATGCAGTAGAACTGAGCAGCAGTGGGAATTCATGGACCGTGTTAACCAGGCACCCTGAGAACCCAGGGAGCAAGGGCAGCAAAACCCCACTGCTACCCCATCACAACCAGCCTGGGAGCAGGCAGTGATCCAGGATGTGACAGTAGACACTGCCTTGCAGGCAGCACTTGACATCAGCAGTGCTCTGACACCCTCTGTTCCCTTTGCTTTGGTTGTTACTCCCAGCTGCTTTCCAGGCACCACATTGTACAGCCTGGGCATGGCTTTTTGCTGCATCTTTCAGGAGATGGGTAAAGCAGAACTGCAGCTGTTCCTCCAAATGCTTTCTTACTCATAGGATTTTTTCTTTTCCTAGTCGACTTCCAGTTATTTGAAATTGTTATTCCATTATCTCTCAGAATAAGAAGCCCTTTACGATCGCGTAATTTCTCCTTGTGGGGATAGACTGTGATAATTTTCCCTTTAGCAGTATTTTGACTAACTTAATAAATGGATCTACTTAATACCTTTGTTCTAAGGGATATTGCCACCCCTTTTCTCTGAACCTGATCTTCGTGATATCCCTGAAGAATAAGAGCCTGTTCTGCTTTTAGACACAGAACAGCGATGACAAAGGAAAACCTGTTTCCACTAGCAGGGCACATTTTGTAGGTGTTAAACACAAAACATGCAGCTGCCATTAGAAAAACAAGTAAATTCAATAAAACAGAAATGATCCTTAAAAATTTATTTTTATTTTTTAAGCAGGGAATTTTGTTCTATGAATTAGCAGTTTCTCCATATCTGATCAGCTCACCCTATAATCCTCAGGTGCTCCTGATGTCACATGCTGGCAATGAAGAACTACAATGGGAATCAAGGGCCAGCGATGCAAAGGCCAAATGCTGACACGAAAATGGGGTTAAGCACCAGAGTTTGCAAGACCATGAGTGGGGACCCAGAGGAATGTTGTAGCTTTTATTTATTTTTGATATGCATGCCCTACAGCTAATGCCCCAGAGCAGCTCATTCACGGTTCCCCCAACAACAGTGGATTTATTCTGTACAGTTGCTGAGATGCTCTCTGTTGCTATCACAAGGACAGGAATCACAACGTTAACGTTCAAGTTTGCTGCTTATTAATGACATGCACAGAACTGGAATAATTACAGAGAGGCTTGTAACTCTACCTCACCCACCCCTCAGTTCTGCCTCAGTGTTTCCTCCTCCTCTTGGTGCAATGAGCTTCTCAGGATACACACCACATGACATTGTAGTGGGTTTTTTTTCCACCTCAGGTTTAGCATCTCCTTTAGCTGACTTGGTGATGTTCTGGACTGCACTGCCTTGTGTTCTCCCCATGACTCACAGCTCACTTAGGTGATACAGACTCAGCAGTGTAGCCAAGAAATCCAGGAAAGTGTTAATCCAAAAAGGAAAGGCATATAAACGTAAAAGGAAAAAGAAGCGTGGTTAAGAATTTTGAGTCACTAGAAAGCTATCCAAGAAAACAAGCAATTAACTGAGGTTATTATAGCAATAGTAGAGTCTCAACTGACACCTGCTGAGGGCTGAGAGTTCCAGAAGCAAGGGAGGTTCCTTGTCTCCTAACAGACTTTTTGGTCTAAGTGTGTGTGACGTCCTGTGATAACTATGGTTGTAACTGCTGCAATAATACAGCACAGGGATTTTCAATTCAGTCATTGGACTGAAACTGAGCCCAAAGAGAGCCCTTCTGTCCAAGGACATCAATTCAAACACTGCTGTTGGTCCATGCCATCCCCCTCTAGATGCACCTGCTGGCTTGTAAGACACACGGAGCAATCTTCCTTTGCCTGGGAAAGTCATCATTCCCCTCAATAAAACCCACCCTCAACATTAAAAACACATTCCTGTTAGTTTCTATTCTAAGGATGGAAACACTGATGTAAGCCTTGGATATAATTATATTCTTTGGTGATGGCAGAGGATCCAGTCCCTTTCACCCCTAGCTGTGGCATGTTTTAGCAGAACTTTGTTAGTAAAATAGCATCAATGCTGTGATTGACAGCAGTCTGAATGCTAGAAAGAACTTTTAAAGACAGGCAGAGATCACTGAGCAGGAGGAATGAGTCTTCCTGATTTTTTTGTAACTTCTATCTGAATGATTAGTGCAGAGCCTGTGCTGCTACTGCTCTGTCAGCAGAGGAGCCAAAACACCCCAAATCTATCAGAATTGGCTTCTCTTTTGACAGACACATCCTATGTGTTTTGCAGTTCATAGTGGGGGTGCTCAGACTGTTGCAATTTATCCTCCGGGGCCTCATTACACTGAATATTCAAGCCTTCAGCAACCTGTCTTTGGGCATCCTCCACAGAAATGAAATCAAAATAATTTTCTACCCTTATAAATTGCCATTAAAAACCACTTTTCTGAAAATAGACTTGATAATTAGTATCTTTGGTTGCACAGGGAAAACTGTTGAATCTGTTAGAATACATTTTAAATACCAGCTTTCACTTCCAATGCAGAGCAAGAAAACTGAAATTCCCAGCACACCGCCCACACAATCCCAGGGACCACTAAAAAATTAATGATTTTTCCAGGCCACCTGATGCTAAAAAGAATGGAGAGAGGTTTTCAACACCCATAGCTATGCCTTTTTCAGGTAGAACAGGCCTGCTGTAAATGAACAAGGGTAGAAAAACATATCTGGAGGGCTATTATTTGCTTTTCCCATCCAGACACATCATTCAGGACTGAGCAACAGGAGACACTTAGAAGAAAAAAGAGCATCTTTCTCTTTGGGCATGCAGTCAACAAGGAGGTCGTAAATGAGTCTGGTATGCAGTCTGTAAAAAGGAATCAATGAAGAGTTTGTAAAGCAAGAGACAAATGCAATGTAGGAAATAAGTCCTAAATAGATGGATTGCCACAAACACTGTTACAATGTTCAGATTTTCTGCAGGTGAGATGACCTGAAGCAATTGCAGCCTGCTAGTGATCCCCTGCAAGGTGGGCTAAAGGACTGCTCCTTCACATCTTCCAAGGGTTTTATCAGCACAGGAACTCAGTGACACAGTCACTGACCCTGAAGCAGAGTCGGGAATCAAAGCCACATCTGATGAATTTCTGTTTCATGTCTTACACAGAATTTTTTGTCCTGTAAACTTCCATAATGAGAGCAGTGGCTTCAAAGGTACTCAACAAAGGTTCCACAGATCTTTCCAACAGCAGCATGCTCATCAAGTCATTAAGTGAAACAAAAGAGTCAGAGTGATGAAAACTGCTCAGATAAACTCAAGATAAACTTGCAACTGATGGGCAGGAACTTCAGCACCCTCTGTCCAACATATTCTAATTACTGGTCTAATTTCCTCTTTGGTCCTTCAAGTGACCACGCCAAAACATCAGTGCTCGTGATATATTCAAGGCAGAAGATGACTGCTGGCAATAATTGGATTTAGCAGGTTTTCAGAACAGAAGGCTGAAACATACAACAGCCATAACTGTACTGGAAAGACAGACCCAACAGCCATTAAATATGAATGCACTACAGGACACACAGTATTTGGCAACTAGCTATTCTGACAATATCATCTTCCTCTTAGTGACATGTAAGTCACCTAACATTGCTGTAACCAAAAATGGGAGACAGAAAGGTTGTTTCTGATGCCACAATTTTGGTACCAAAATTTGGAATCGAGAAAGATTTTTGACACCATGCTTCCATCATTGCAAGCTGTGCGTATGGGAAGCTCACAGTTTGAGCACATCATTACATCCATAAGTCTATAGGTCTCAATGAGATGCAACCCAGAGTCCTGAGGGAACTGGCTGATGTAGCTACTAAGCTACCCTTGATGATATCTGAACAGTCACAGTGGCCAGGTGAAGTCCTCGGGGACTGTAAAAAAGACAATGTCACACCCATTTTTAAGAAGAGTAGAAAGGATAGCCCTCAGAACTGCTAACCTGTCAGTCTCACCTCTGTGTTAGGGAAGATCACGGAGCAGATCCTCCTAGAGCTGTGCTAAGGGACATGGGATTACATCATGGCTTCACCAAAGGCAGGCCCCACTTGATTGATCTCATCACTTTTTATGATGGCATAACTGCCTCAGTAGACAAGGGAAGAGTCATCTATCTGGATTTCAGTAAGGTCTTCGACATGGTCCCCCATAACATCTGTCTCTCCAAATTGGAAAGGTATTGATTTGATGAGTGGACTTTGTAATAGCTGAAAAACTGGTTGTGAGATCATACCCAGAGGATGGGGGTCAATAGCTCAATATCTGAATGGAGATCAGATATTGAGTGGTATCTTTCAGTGGTCAGTGCTGGGACAAACAATCTTAAACATTTTCATCAATGACACCAACAGTGGGATTGAGGGCACCTTCAGCAGTTTGTTGATGACACCAAACTGTGTGGTGTGGTCAGTATGCCCAAGGGACAGGATGCCAACAGAAAGACCTAGACAGGCTGAGCACTGGGTCCAGGGGAACCTCATGAGGTTCTTACAGATGAGAAGGCATTGAAGTAGATGCTACTAAAGAGGCTGTGGCATATCTGTTGATTTTACAAAGGCTCTCCCAACCCTACCCACCACAACAGTGGAAACTGAGGAGAACAAGCCAGTGCCTGCAAGATGGTGCTATCAAAATTAAGCCAAAAGACATGGCTTCTAAAACCAATCAGCTACTCAAAAAATGTAGTTAGGAAAATGGCAAATTCTGTGTCAAGTGGAGACCCTAAATTAAGGCTCTCTTCCTTTCTGAAAGTGATTCAAGGGCTCTCAGAGCCATTAAGCATGTGTGATGCAGGGGTTAAGGAAGGACAGCTTTCTAGCCCACACTTCATGGGGTATAAAAGTTGATTATCAAAGGATTTCTTCTGGTCTTCATAAAGGTGTATCTCTGAACAAGAAGCTGCCAAGAAAAAAAAATCAGATAAGAGCTTTCTTTCATGAATTTACGACAGATGGCATCAAAATTCATGTCTTGAAATAAATCACAGCGTCACTCGAAGTCTATGAAGAAACCATTAACTTGCGAGCAAGAAAAAATAAGTTCACAAAATGCCAATCCTTCAGACAGGAGAATGCAGTCAAGTCTCACTGAATTTCTTTTAATTCACAAAACATGGATGTTAAGGTCTTAGTTTCTCTCCATCTCCTTTTTAGAAGGATCTTGGTAGCATCTTTTGGATATTACAAAGAAGAAGCCTTCAGCTCCCCAGGTGAGACAAGGGGAACAAGTCACCTAAGGTTCTCAATTACCACACCAAGGAGGAAATATACCAACAGGGCTCTTTTATAAGTAATAAGCATACTGTGTACTTAATATTTTGCTTCATTTCTTGGTGCCACTAATTTTCCAACAACATCCCAGCTGTCAGCATGCATGCACGGAAGTACTCATTAGCAGTATTGAAGGATGCTTTATAGAAGGTCAAATAATGGGCCATGACAAAGCAATTATGTTTCCAGCTATAAAGGTCACTTTTACTCATCATACTAATTATCTTGACAGGACTACATTTTCTTCCAATGATTTCAAAGCAGAAACTTCTCCAGTACCTTTGCCTTTCTGACTTCAACACTACATTTGCCCTTATTGCTCTCACTGGTGCAAGGTTCTTGATGCATGACAAAAGCCAAAACCAGACCCTCAGGATAAAAAGTAGACAAACAAAATCAACCGCCACCACCAGAAAACACTGCAACTAAACGGTAAGTAAAAACTTGCAGTTTTCAGGCCAGATTTTCACACATTTAACCTTTACCATGATGTGAGGAATCACTATGGCACAAAAGGTGAGACTTTCAAAATAGCTTAGAAACACACACACACCTTTGAAAATCTGCATGCTTCCACTTTCTAGATGTAGAGGAGGTTCAAAGAAAGACTTTGAGAATTGCTACAGGTATTCTGCTCTGCACTCTAAGAGTCTTTGTATTCACATTCTGTACTCTTAAACTCTAATTGCCCACGGTCCCACACAGCAGCCAGCAGCATGAGTGGTCACTGCAGGGCATATCCTGACATGATGTTGACCTGTGCCATGCTCACAAAACATTCTGCCTCCTCTCTCTCTTTTTCTAACCTTAACTCCCAGGTTTCTCAGCCTTTCTTGCCAGTAGGACCTCAATCATTATCTTTAATGGTTAATTTGCCTACTATGATCTATTAATAGCAAAAGGTCATGCAATCTTCCTATATCCCATTCAATAGAACTGACAAATCACACAGAATTCAACAATTTTCAGAGGTACAGAGAGCCCAAAGTGCTGCCTGTGACAACTTTTTTCCAGTGCAGTAAAAAATCATTTTTTCATGTTCCAGAACTGCCTCGTCTCTCTTAGCACTTCTCATGCAACCAGATCATCATGGAAAAAGTTTTATTCCTTAATAGTGATAGGTTCATGGAATCATTATGATTGGAGAAGAGCTCTACGATCCCCAAGTTCAACCCCAACCCATCTCCACCACACCCACTGACCATGTCCCTCAGTTCCACATCTATATGGCCCTGGAACCCCTCTGGGGATGGGCTCCATGACCTCCCTGGGCAGCCTGTGCCACTGCTGACCACTCCCTCTGGTATTCAAGAATCACGGAGATGAGGCACTGAGGAACACAGTCAGAGGGTATGGAAGGGATGGGTTAACCTTGGACTTGGGGATCTTAGAGGTCTTCTCCAACCTTAATGATTCTGCGATTCTCTGAAATTCCCACTAAGTTTCAGTTGTACTCTGGATGGTATTCTCTTTTGAAAACTGCTTTTCACCTCTCATCTTTTCATTTTAGGGTCACTCAAGCTAACGTCAGTGGCTGTAGTCCAAGCATCTCACTGTGCAGTGCACGTGGATGCCCTGTTACCATAACGAGTGTCCAAACCCCTGCTTTCCCAGGCACAACAGAATGTGATATGCTGGGTGGCTGCAGACAAGTTACTTTATGTAATCTGGCAATTATAATAGTGCTTCAAGGCCACATGTGAAATGAAAAATATTATTAATGAGACAGCACCATCTCTTTTAGGCAATAACCTCTCTCTC